>OZ017739.1:368017700-368087700 GCA_963969285.1 Odontomyia ornata | reverse complement strand
ATCAGATGGCTGCTTGTCGGCCAGCTAGTCCAGAGACAAATTTCGGTCATGGGTCTTGATGCGAGCAGATTACGCTCGAATACATTCTTTCAGCCACTGCCTCAAATTGCCCGTTTAAAACGCTGTGCTTTAGCTTCCAACAAGTCAAAGATAGAGCGATGCAAATTATAAGTGGATAGAAAAACCTTATTTCTCAGTTAATTTAGTTCTGACACATTAAAATGCAACCATTAAATATCTCTATTTTTTCAATTCTGAATACAAGAAAATAAGGAGCCACGATCCCTGGTGAAGAAGATTTGCAACCCGCAGCTAGTGTGGTCTTACCGCCAAAAGCAACCCAAGAAATGACAATCGTTCCACTGGTTTTAGCGCAAAAAATGTCTCAAGTTCACTTGGAAAGTTGACAGAGATCGAACTCGGGTTGAAGAATATTGAATGGGATCGAAAACAGGTTGAAGAATATTGAATGGAATTGGTCAGTAGAATCAGCAAATACTCTAGTCCTCAATGTTGTAGATTAGGTAAAAATTGTTCTCGTCGTGGAGATCATCAGCCAATGATGATATTGGGCTCAATGGTTGTAACTCAAGGAACAGAAATGTATTGATGAGTTTCGGACGATCTGGACGATCTTTGCGCATACCGAAAACAACAACATCCATTTCCAATTTATCATCGCAAACTCAAGCAAAAATATGAATGATTGACGCGATCCGTCCGGTGGGACGGTTTAAAGTAAATCATTCAGCTATTAAAACAAGTCGAGGACAAATCAACCAAAAACACGAAGTTACACCGGGAAAACGAATTACTTCGGCTTTAATATCTAACACTTACATCATTCCTACCAACAGTCGCGCAGTGGTGTTGAGCAATTATTCTTCCCAGCGAATCTGCATAACTATTCTATTGCACTCTATATTTATTTTGTTTGGAATATGCGTATTTCGGCTGCTACATGCGGCCTTCACCAGCATACTAGCTATGTATTTAACAATTTTTATTTCTCTTCAATACCATTTACATTTTGGTTTTTATTATTTTATTACTAAAACGGTGCACTGCGACAACTCCTTGATGAAATAAAGAAATATAAAATCAACATACGCGCAGTGCAAGAAACTACATGGCACGGTGAAGATATATTTGACATGCGAGTGCACACCGTGTTTAAAAGCGGAAAACTGCAAGGTAGCCGTAAGCTCGAAGTGGTTTTCATTGTTGAGAGCACATTTAAACAAATTATTACCGACTTCAAGCTCATTAACGAAAGGCTCTGTATGATTCGTATCAAGATCAATTTTTTTAATGTCAGGCTGTTCAACCGTCACGCGCCTACAGAAGACAAGGAAGAATCAATCAAGGACGAATGTTACAGCAACCAAGAACTCAATATCGATGCATTGCCGTCAAACGATATTAAAATTATTCTGGGTGACCTATGCAAAAACCAGCCAAGAAACGACACATAGAGGAACACCTGGAGAATGCAGCCTCCATGGAGGGAGCAGCGGCAACGGACAAGGGCTGATAGAGTTCGCTACAAGCTTATAAGGGCCAAATTCCGATGTCGCATCTCCAAGAACTGTGAATGAAGAGCATCAGTTACTTCAAAGTAACGGATAAACAAGCTAAATGATAGCTCTGTAACGTCCACATACATGTCAGCGCTGAAAAGTCGCATCAACATATCGTCGCAGCCGGGAGAAACTAATGATGACATCAAGACCATGTGGATCACTGTAAGAGATGCAGTAACAGAAGCAGCCGAGGAGGTCTTCGGGAATCAGCCAAAGAAAAGTAGGAACGACTGGTATGACGGAGAATGCAACAAAGCGCTTAAAACAAGGAACCAGGCACACAAAGAATACATCCAGCGACCAACTCGGGCCAAAGAATAATAATATAAAAATCTTCGACGTCAATCTTATGAAATGTGCCGAAAAAATATACTTAACTTTGGCCCCCCACCAAAATTAGTCCGCATGGTCGTCACAATGCTAAACGAAGAGCCCCAGATCAAGGTAAACGATCAACTAACGGACAGCTTTATAACGGAATCAGGCTTAGAACAAGGGGATAAACTTGCCCCAATGCTCTTTAATATTGCGCTGGAACCAGTCATCAGGAAGACATCAGCTGAAACCTAGGGTGCACTTAGTTCAAGTCCACACAATTGGTAGTATATGCTGATGACGTCAATATTATGGTGTAGTGAATAGATATTTCAAAGTCCGTGAAGGACTGCAGCGATGGTCTGCTGCCTCGGCAGAAGAAGATGGAGATATCCGCCGAGAATGCCCTTGTCTGGGGACGCGTGAATGCGCTGGCAGGCTGGCATTCCGGTGTCGTGGGGCGGGTTTATTCCCCCAGCACAAGGACCCACTACAAAGAATTTCGCATTCACGAATTTCTGGGGTCGAACAAAAGCAAGGCGACCGAAGTCGCAAACATTGTAGGCAACTACAACAGGGGTAAATTACTTGTTCATGGAACAAGAGAAACAAGTAAAAAGGGCGGAATTAGGGTAACTTCGTCTTTACCCGAAGAGGCTCATGGCCCACAAATGAGAGAGGGGCAACCGGGTGGTGATGAAGCCCCCTCGCACCCACCCAACCGGATCAAAATCCATAATTGTTGTAGAGGCCAGGTATTCCTCTTCTGAGTGGAAAACTCATACAACTTAACTTGCATGAGCCTTCCCATCAGAGGAGAAGTACCCCGGTGACCACTTTATGCCATAGAATTATGCAATTCGATTACATAACCCTAGGTCATAAAGAGGCACCTTGCTCGGGCCACTCAACCCGCGACGTCACCTGAAACAAAGAGGTTAATTGGTGGCCGATGACTGGCTCATTTGTGGTGTGAAGAGCCTACAATCATACCGGGAAATGAAAACAAAAGACCGAAATTTCAATTTCAATTGTAAAACATTTTTATGATTCCACCATCACAATCTACCAATTTACACATTCCATATGAATAATTTCTTAACGCTATTAAAGCATTTAAATAGCTAATACCGCGATCTGTTCACTATTCTACTGCTCGTCGTTTCTCGGGCTATTTCAGCGCTCGCGATATTAAAGTTCATTCATACAAACAATAAAGTTAATAAGTATTTCACAAAATGCAAGGAAAATTCATTTTTGTGTGTGTCATTTATATGTACGTACTAGATATTTAATTCGAAAAAGCAATTTCAACATCTAATTATGTTTTGTTATCAAATATAATTTTAATTTGTAATTTACATTAGAATTTACATTAGAATTGAATTGATTGTAATTTACATTAGAATTGATCTTAAAGAGATGGCACGTTAAAACGGTATATAACAAAAATAGAAGCTTGTATGGGTAATGATTTAAGAAATTTTTATAGAATTTAAAACAAAAGTTTTCTCTCTTTTTTTTTATTACATTTAGACAAACCAAAAGGGTACTCACCGGTATCCTAAACGAGCGCTCGTTGAAGATGTGGTGATGACTGAGAACTGGGTTTGAAGGCTAAAAACTACACACTCGAAAATGATTTATTAGTTAACTATAGGTATAGGAACAGGGTGGAGGCTACGGTACAGCGTTGATTTGTATGAACCTTTTGACGATCCACCTGTTTCTTCTTGCGTAAAGCTACGCAAATTGGAATAGGCGGGCCATGTAGAAAAAATTGAGCCAAATCGCCAGAAGTAGCTTTATCAGCCGTTGCCCTGATTTGCTCAGAGAAACATCTTCGAGTTGATTAAAAATCCCAAGTACTTTATGGATGGTTTTGATTCAATGAGTACTTCCCCAATACTGATTGTCCTTGCCTTGGGGATTCTCTTCCTTGGCAGGATGACCACTACAGTTGTCTCCAGTTCTTTTGGGTTGGTGTTATCATTTCTACCCGCCTGCGGAATGCAGATTATTTATGCCTCGTTCCACCGCTTTGTTATGCTTCCCAATCCATGACTACATCTATATCAAACAATTGAATGGATTCTGTTCTTTTTGAAAAAGGACTAGATATACCCCGGTGTAACTCGGAGATTTAAAAGACTGGAAAGTGTTTAATGCCCAATTAGCCCAGTCATATTAGGTAAAAAAAGGGGTCAACCTCGGAATGAAAGATAATAAGCTGCAAATTGGTATGAACCTTTATTTTGTCATTCTAAATGTTGTCTCAAAAGTCACAATCGTTATCGTGTTCGCGTCTCAAGATATTCAAGGTCAAAGGTCACAAAAATCGGTTTTTCGCGAATATCTGGCTTCCTATCGGTTAAATGAGATTTGCATTTATTATAAAAGTTGTAGGCTATAAAATTCCCTACAACTTTTGTTTAAACTTTTTTTTCATACGACCAACCGTTTTGAAGGTAGAGCGCGAAGAGTGCACATCGTACAGTCATATACGGCCTAATGCAAGGTCAAGCGTGAGTTATGGTTATCAGTAGGTTATAAAGTCAATTATTTACTTGGAAATTATAATTATTAAACAATGCCTATTATTTATGTACTAACTATTAATTATTTATATTTAATTAAAGTAAGTAACTTGATTATTTATATATAATTATTCATATTTAACTGGATGCTTGAAAATGAAATCCTGGAGCCCATACGAACGTTATTACCTCCAGCACCAGCCGAACTACTAAACGTAATATTTTGCAATTGCAAAAATGGTTGTGGTTCCCGCTGTGGATGCAGAAAATCAGGGCTACAATGTTCTTTAGCTTGCGGCCAGTGCAACGGACAAGCTTGCCTCAACGCTTCACTGTATCCAAGTAATCCCGATGAAGAAAATACATATGATCCCGATATTCTGGAAGGTTTGGAGATGAACATGACAGATAATGAGGATGATGACAATGAATCGAACATTTTTGAGCGACAAGAAGAAGAAGACGACGAACAAGAAGAAGATAATTAGCTTCCATTTCCAATTTCATTACAATTAAAATCAACAAAGATACTTTTGATATTTGAACTCACATTTTGATAAATGTATATTATGCCGTATTTAATAATAAATAAAAATATGTGTAAAATATATACTCTTACTATCATTTTAACTTAAAATAAAACTAAAATATATAATCCAGAATTAATAATATTTTATACTTAAATAGTTAAATATGAATAATTATATATAAATAATCAAGTTACTTACTTTAATTAAATATAAATAATTAATAGTTAGTACATAAATAATAGGCATTGTTTAATAATTATAATTTCCAAGTAAATAATTGACTTTATAACCTACTGATAACCATAACTCACGCTTGACCTTGCATTAGGCCGTATATGACTGTACGATGTGCACTCTTCGCGCTCTACCTTCAAAACGGTTGGTCGTATGAAAAAAAAGTTTAAACAAAAGTTGTAGGGAATTTTATAGCCTACAACTTTTATAATAAATGCAAATCTCATTTAACCGATAGGAAGCCAGATATTCGCGAAAAACCGATTTTTGTGACCTTTGACCTTGAATATCTTGAGACGCGAACACGATAACGATTGTGACTTTTGAGACAACATTTAGAATGACAAAACAAAGGTTCATACCAATTTGCAGCTTATTATCTTTCATTCCGAGGTGAAAGCCCTAATATGACTGGGCTAAATACGATATGCATTTGGTGATCTTGTAAGGTTTTATAGGAATTACTTCGATAAAAGTTTTTAGGAATCTCGATCTAACGTTTTACTTCATTGAATTACTGGTATCGATAAAAGCAATTGATTGACCTTGACTTTTTATTCCTTCCAGACTTTCTACATCTGAGCGACGCAACAAATTATTTGCACCATTAATAGTATCAGAACAGATTACAGCGACTGATTCAAATTCAGACCTTAATAAATACCATGACTATGGAAAGTCGTTTGCTTCACCGCAGAACCTCCAGGAACATGACAGCGCACATTTAAATCCTAACTCAGATAATTCTATACTTTGCAACAACGCATCCGCATTCTTGCAAGATGCAAAGCCTCAAAGGCTTTATCATTCTAATACACTAAAACATAAATGCGGTGAATGTGGAAAGTTATTTTCAAGCGTTCATACATTGAAGGCTCATCAAATTATACATTCAAATCCAAATATGCTGAAATGTGAGATATGCAACAAATCATTTTCTCTACCATATGGTTTAAATGAACATAAAAAATTTTGCCATACAAGCCCAGAAATGAATCAAAAACATAAATGCAAGGAATGCGGAAAATCATTTTCAAGGGCTCGAAGTTTGAAAGATCATGTAGCTCTTCATACCAATCCTGATTTATTCAAATGTGATATCTGTGGAAAGTCGTTCAAAACTACCGCTACATACAAATATCATCAAAATACACATTCGAATCCTAATAAATTTACCTGTGAGATATGCAACAAATCGTTCACGTTATCATCGTCTTTTAGAGCACATAAAGCTGTGCATGCTAATCCAGACCTATTTAAATGCCAGGAATGCGGAAAGTCATTTTCAAGAGCTCAGACATTGAAGACTCATCGAGTTCTTCATTCCAATCCTGACTTATTTAAGTGCGATATATCTGAAAAGTCTTTCAGTCATGATCATGCGGCACATTCGAATCTCGATGCATCCAAGAGTGAAATCTGCAACAAATCATTTACTACGTTAACAGATTTGAACCACCATAGAGCCTTGCATGCCAATCCAGACTTACATAAATGCAACGAATGTGGTTCATCATTTAGGTCGGCTCGGTCATTAAAAGATCATCTAGCTTTCCATTCTAATCCTGATTCGTTCAAGTGTGATTTATGTAGAAAATCATTCAAAACAGTTCAAACCTTAAGGCGACATGAAAAGGGTCACTCAAATCCCAATATACTGAAGTGTGAGATATGCAACAAATCATTTACGCTCCGATATAGTTTGAAATTACATAAAGCTGCCATGCATACCAATGCAGGAGTATGTAAATGCAGTGAATGCGGGAAATCATTCAGGTGGGCTCAAAATTTGAAGCCGCATATGGCTCTACATTCTAATCCCGATTTATTTAAGTGTGATTTATGTGGAAAAACGTTCAAAAAATTTCAAACCTTAAGACAACATAAAATTGGTCACTCAAATCCCAATTTACTGGAGTGTGAGATATGCAATAAATCATTTACGCTCCCATATTATGTGAAATTACATAAAGCTGCTATGCATACCAATGCAGGAGTATGTAAATGCAGTGAATGCGGGAAGTCATTCAGGTGGGCTAAAAATTTGAAGCAGCATATGGCTCTGCATTCTAATCCTGATTTATTTAAGTGCGATTTATGTGAAAAGTCGTTTAGCAAAGCGAGTACATTGAGAAAACATAAAACAATGCATTCAAAGCCATAAAGTAAAAACTCTTACTATCGCATACATGACCACATGTATGTAGGTTGACTTTTATCACTAACTCATATGGCGGTATGTGAGAAATCAAGGAATTTGATGTTTTGACTGGGTTTTGAAAAGGATTTGAGCGTTGAAAACCGGATGTTTCGTGGAGAATATACTAGTGCTTCTTGTAAAGTGAAAACTGTTTCGGTTTCTTCGTCCGTTCAATTTTCAATGCTGCGAAAGATAAATTAATAATAGTTTGTTTACTACTAAAAGCTCTACTGTCAGTGGAAGGAACCTTCGTACAGTTTTATTTAGTTTGTCCAAAAATGAAATGGCAATTCAACTGACGTTTATAATTAAGTTCCTCATTTAGTGTAATCTTCTAAGCAATAATTGAAATGGAATTGTTTGAAAGCAAATATGTCTGATGACAACTAATGATGATTATTTTATAGGTGATATTAATTTTTCCTAAATAAAGATGGTACAAAATATAATTTTACTTTTATCTATAACAAGCTCCAATTACGCTCCAATAATTTAGTGTCGAATATCAGTTAGTTGCATACACGTAATAAACAGAAGAAAAGAGAGAATACCGGAGCTTGTACTAACTATGCCGCCATATATTCTCGTCCTATTGATGTTCATTTTTAAGCTCAAAAAAAAACAAAGGATATATGGTGGCGATAGTACTTTGCAAATCGATATTAATATTCAACTGTGTCAAAATAGTATTATGGCTCAACTTATTGAGTAAAAAGTTACTCTGGCGATTTTATGCATAAAAACGCATAAAATCACAAGAGTAACCTTCAATTCAATTAAATTTTATAGTCAACTGAGAGATATAGTACGAGTAAGATATATTCAAATATTTTTTCCATTTGTTAATTCTATTGATATTTAGGTGACAAATGTTCGAAGATTTTGTTGAAAGTCTCAGAAGTTTTTCAGATAAAAATCACCATTAAACCGTAGCTAACAAATTTGAGATTTCAATAAGAAATGTGAAAATTTAAAATCCATGCATGTTTAGGAGGGAACATACAAATTAGATCAGCCGCTTTGTTAATTGATTTGGAAAGATAAGATAGAAGAATTACATACTGCAATCACACAATCACCTCTAATCATCCCTCGTAATACTTAATACCACTATGTAGACCCTAACTCATTCACTTCACCCTTTAAAGCCCAACCTAAACTTCACGAGCTTAATATTCCTATCCGACCTGTTGTCAATTACTGCCTGGCTCCTGCATACAAATTAGCACAACAGTTGACAACGATATTGAGTGAAGTCATACTTCTCGAAAAAGACAGACATTAAAAAACAGCCGCAAATTAGGGAGCGAAAAATCAGTGTTCAGTTGGAACGGCCTTGGGAGTGGGGCATCCGGAGGGTGGTGTCCCCTCGCACCCTTCCCGACCGCATCAATGATCCAAATCGATGATTTGGCCATAAGAGAAGTGAAAAGCTAATCGTCCCAGGCGAGAGGACGACTAAAAAGGGAAGCATCGCCCGATGGCTAGCTCAATTTTTGCCTAGGAAGAGTTTGCCAACGTTGCTGGCTCCATACCCGTTAGGGGGAAAGGAGAGGACTAATTGTTTTTCTCTTAAGGATTATTCTTTTATTTTTTTTATAGATTCAATGCCACGCCTACAAATCCTCAGTGAACCTTCAATCTTATGCCGTTATTTGTTAGTTCCGAAAAGGCTATCTACGAGCAAATATGCAACTGTTACTATTCAAACATTGAAAATTCTTGATTGTTAAAGTCTCTGTGTATGTATTTAGACGTATATAATAAAGGGTTTAATCATAATAATAATTTGTAATTTTTCTTTTCATGACGTTCTACTTAACTTCAACTTCAATTCATCGTAATATTTCTAGAAGAGTGAACAAAATATAGACCTACGAGTACATAATCTATCTGGATATTAATTAATCGATGCCAACTTAACTTCAATTTTTCCTTTTCTTGTTTTTATGTATAATTTTCAATATAAAAGTTCAAAAAATCTACAAACATGGGAATAAACATTCACGAGTACTCATCTCATTTCCTCGCCGAGCGCTCGTTGCGGTAATGCGGCGGCTGAATAACAATTCTCGATTTTGATTCTTTCAATTAGTTTTCTCAAAGTCAAAGTCAAACGCGCTTTATTTAATACCAATCGTTATAAATTTTTAAAAGAACAAAAAGCAAATTCCAAACAATAAAACTATAAAAAAACTTAATGGCCCAAATGGCTCTCTAAATTTATACGTTATCAGTTAAACACATTTAATGAAAAAAAAATACACTTGCAAGTTTAAATTAATTAAGATTATTAGATATTTTTTGATTCAATTGGAAAAACGGAGAAAAAACCAACCAGCATTATTCAAAAATTACTTATATTACTAACACAACAATGAACTTATATCCTATACCTAATATGTTACACCCTAATTCTAAATAAGTTCAATCAAAAAAAAAAGACCTTATATTGAAAACTATACCTAATTTATAATACAAATAAACAACACTACTAGATGTAGCAATAATGAGATGAATCTAAAAAACTAAGTAACGAGAAAAAGCACAAATACAGAAAATAAACACGAATGATTTACACATTGTCATTCAGCCACCAATACCTAGATTGCTCCATCTCAGCTTGACCAGCCTCAACGAATCTAGCAAATGAGTATCTCCATTGGAATTGTTGGTCTCGTGAACTCTGATTCGAGGGTTTATTTTATCTTCTTATCGGTGGCCCGTCTATATATGTGATATATGATTGGGACGCCGTCAGAATCAAAAACATATCGATTCATGTCCAAATACACGAATGCTTCAGGAGGAACGAAGCCAGTAGTGAGGCAAGTCACAATATACCCGTCTGTAGAGTGGAACGGCTGTGAAATCCAAGGGTTTTCACTCACAGTTACAGATCTTGCGATATGATTCCGAAGTAGTTTCAATATGAAGATATCGACTCTTGTCACTTGAGCGGTTTGATAAATTTTTCTATTCGATATATAGTGGTTCCAATCCGTCTCAGGCTTTCTGTACAAACCAGTACATGCACGAAGACATTTCCTTTCGAAAACTCTTAATCTTTCCATTGTACTAGCACTCTGGTTGTACCAGATCTGGCATCCGTATGTCAAAACTGGCCTAACCAGGGTCTTGTAACAAATAACTTTGACTTTTTGACCAATGTATCTGGAATGAAAGAGTCGCCGAAGGGCCATGACTACTTTTAGTGCCTTACTGAGCATGATTTTGACATGTTCAGTGTAGTACAGATACTGATCGAGATGAACACCGAGGTATCGAACACAGGATTTATGTGGAACCCGTTCTGAACTACCCTCACCAGCCATGATGTGGAAATCCTTCCAATTAAGTTTCAGGTCTTGACTGGCCCACTGCAGCGTTGTCCAAAACAAAATTGTTTCGCACTTCTGCCCATTGATTTTCATTCGCCAATTGTCGGTGTAGAGCTGCACATCAATAAACATTTTTTGAAGGTTGTTCTGAACTATTGTAGCTTTTCGGTCTGCCGTATAGATGATCAGATCATCAGCAAACGCTACCAATGATCACGTTGGCGAGACATTAAAATCAAAGCTGTTCAATAGCTTGCGAATGAATATTGAGAAAAGCAGGGGTGCAGTAACCGTTCCCTGCTGTAGACCATTCAAGACCTTGAATTCGCGCCTTATTGTCAGATTTCCATCAGTTACAACAAACAATTTCCCGTACAACATATTACACATCATGGCGACAAGGTGTCTGGGGAACCTGTCCTGAAGAAGTTTGAAAACTAGTCCATCTAACCACACCGTATTGAAGGCTTTCTCCGTATCTATGAGACATGCTCCAACACATTCTTTGTTGTTTAGTTTCCAACAGATGTCTGAGGTTACTTTCGTTATTGCATGTATGGTCGAATGCCTGGCACGAAAACCAAATTGGCAATTCGGCATCAACTCATATTTCTCAATGTGGGCGTTTAATGCTCTGTTGAGTATCACTTCAAACACCTTGCTGATGTTAGGCAGCAAGCCGATTGGGCGATAGCTTTTAGGGCATGAAGATTCTTTTCCTTTCTTCAAGATCGGAAATAACTTAGCCTTTTTCCACTCATTTGGGAAATATGAATTGTTCAACATGTTGTTGAACAATATGCAATAATTCCTCATAGCAACCTCAGGCAGGTGTCGGAAAACTATATTTGGAATACCGTCAGTACCACATGATTTTTGTTGTTTATTCTGCGAAATATGAAACACAAGTCTTCATAGCTGACAAAATAATCAATAAGATTCAAGCTCGGTATGAGGTCAGATGTTAATGTTTCATCGAAATGAAGAATTGATTGGCCGTTCAGGCTTGATTTGAAGTCGGAAACTTTTGCTACAACGACCTCCGAAAATATTTCATTCCTTCTCTCTGGGTTTGGCAGATGAACCAATTCAAAATGCGTTCCAATCAGGGCAAGCTCCTGCAATCCATCACATATAATCCTGTTTCCATTTCTATCCGGAGTCGTACTATCAATTTCGATACCAGCCCTATCGAGAAGATTTATCTCATCACTAGCGACTTCAAGATTCGATACCTTCACCCGAGACTTCCTGCGGAATAAGCTATTCACTTTCGCGAAAACGCCATCTGGGTCCTGTGGGCTAATACCCCTTAGTTTTTCCGCCCATTGATTGCTGACCTCACTCCTGAAATATGAACGAATTAAGTTCCGGACATTCTTCAGGTGTAATTTCAACAAAGCCAACGAGGGATGGTTGTAGTCCAAAAATCGTCGATAAATATTGTTGACGCGTGTGAGAAGAAGGCTTTTCAATCTTTTCAACCTTGCGATGGTTGGTGTTTCATATCCTTCCATATTGTTTCGATGTTTTATCTTGGGACAAACTTTCTCAATCGTTTCCAACGTCAGCTTCTCTAACTTCGACAAATAGAGATCTATTTCGTCAGTTAGATTTCTGTTATTAGGAACCATTGAGCAAGCGTTGCCATCATCAGAAGAGGGACATTGCTTCTGGTACTCCCGATTGAACTTCTTTTGAAACTTTCCTCAGTCTGTTTTTTTGAAATTCAACCGATGGTTTTCATGTTGAACTGGAATGAGGAAGAAATCATCCCTTTGATGATTGATTTCCATTACGATTGCGTTATGGTCGCTATCGTAAGGAAGCACCTGCAGTTTCCGTTCAGGACTATTAAAGCTGAATTCAAGTCTTGCGTCAGCAATGCAGAGGTCCAAATATGAATTTGTCCTAGGGTATGTTGGGAACTCCGACCCATATAGGTTGCACCTGTATTCAATTTGGTTCTCTGTTATCCATGATTTCAGGAATACACCTCTTGGATTATTGGTGGCGTTTAGCCATGATGTATGCTTGGCATTCACGTCACCGGCAGAAATATAATAACCATGCAGCCTGTTCAATTCGAGCATTTCAAACAAGGAATTGAGTTCTTCCTTGAGCTTGAGAATATTTTGACCAGTTGCATAGGCAGAGATAACGAAGAGGTTATCCCCACCTGGCAGTGAAATTTTGATGACGGACACTTCAAGAAATTCAAAGTTTTTGAATTCGACTTTTTCAATATTTTGGAAACAATAGGGTCTTCTAACCAATATCCCGGTGCCACCTCGCCCATCACCTATTACCCTATCGTTTCTTACGAATGCAAAATCTTTGAATTCCATGGAATGCCATGAATTGAGGTGGGTTTCAGTGAGAAGTATGATGTCAGGCTTTTGCTTGACAATGAATTCAAGGAGATAATCACGTCGATGTATAGCAACGATAGAGTTGACGTTGATCGATATGAGGCGAAGCCTATCCATGGGAATATGACTGGATGACAAGTTATTATTAGGCATTTGAAAGACCTAAACGCTGAAAAGCAAAGTTAATTTTTGAATCTTGTTTGTCGATTCTCTCCGATAAAGAATTAAGTTGCTGGGAAATTTTGAGAAGCAGCTCATTATTGCCACTTACATTATTTACATTATTTCCAGCATTTTCTGCTGGTCCTCTAGCGGCGAGTGCAAATGATACTCCGGGCTTGACGAAGTTGGAAGGTATTATATTACGGTGTACTTGTGTTTGCTTTGGAGCAAATTTAACTTTTGCATTTTGATATCGGGAGCATCCTCGATATGATGCTGGGTGACCAAAAACACCGCAGTTAACGCAGTAAAATTTTTCTTTAGGCTCCGTCTGAGCCAATTTGCACTCACCGGGAGCATGAACGTCTTTGCATTTAACGCAACGATAGTGCATGGCACAATTGGCAGCCGAATGTCCAAATCTTTGACACCGGTAACACTGGTTGACTTCTCTTTTCTGGAGGCGTTCCCACCCCACCACTCTGAAATTCAAGTACCTTATTTGTTGAAGGGCACTTGGGCTGCTCTTATTTGCAATTTGTACCAGGTAAAGTGGTAAATTCTTCCTTTCTATGGTCGACCTTCTTGTCGCAAAGGCTTTGACTGAAACAAAATCAATATCTGGTGCAGCCTCCTTGAGCACCTGAAGAAGATCGACCGTATCCTCTCCGCTGTCCAAACCCTTCAACAAGAAGGTCTGATTCTTTTCACTTTTTGGGGTATAGGTGAAGTGTGGAACCTCCGCAGAAATCAGCGCATCTTTCGCTGACTTGAAATCAACCAGTGATTTCGTCCTTATAGTTAATTTTTCGGCATTAACTCTTTTGATTTCGAAATTGGCCAGTTTATTTTCGGCTGCCAATAGCCGAACCATATCTTTCCCGGTTTGTCCGAACACGTTGATTGGCGGAACTTTTTCTGTCTTGTTGGAAGCTTTTTCAGAGGAACCAGCAGAACTGCGGGCTGGTTTTTTCTCCTTATCTTTGTTCTTTAAATATTGAATAAAATTAACGTCATTATCTTGATTGAAATTACCTCCGATGTTTTCTTCGATTTCCATATCTTCGGTTAATCCCTCCAGCGCTGCAAAACAATTTTGGCTCTCGTTGGCGCCACCAGCACTTAGAACTTCCTCTGGAATCGCTTGCTTTGTACTTTTCTTCGGCTTTGTTACCTGTTGCCATTGATTTTGTGGCTGCGTTTTTTGAGGCTTCATCCCTTTCTTGAAAAGATCCTTGAGAGACTGTATCTCTTGCCTTAGTTCATCATTTTCTTCCTGCAATTTGGCTATTTGTTGATTGTCCGCTATTATTTGCAGCTTGCACCCTCCATCTGCGGAGTTTTCTTCGTTATGCTTTCTTTTGGTGATTATCGCCAGTTTCGTATTCGTCGTTTCCCCAGGTTGCCCCAACGGTGGGAAGCCGTCGGGCTCCTCCATACCAGCGGCGAAATTTTCTTTGTGAATTTGTTTTTCGTTACCAATCGAAGTAAAAATATTCGATTGAAATTTCCTGAGTCGATTACTTCGACAATATAAGATTTTTTCCGATAAAAATTAACTTCGGACTAACGTTTTTAAAAATTAATTTAATTTTTGAAAACTTTTGACAGGAGCGATTTAAAATACGTCTATACGCAAAGACTACTACGATCCATTCCCTCGGATAAGATCGTAGCAGTGTTTAAGAAACATGGAGCCGAATCGATAGATACACCAGTGTTTGAATTGAAGGATGTACTGACGGGGAAATATGGTGAAGATTCAAAACTAATTTATGATCTCAAAGACGAAGGTGGTGAAATTTTATCCTGGCGTTATGATCTTACTGTGCTGTTGACACGATATTTAGCCATGAGTAAGATATAGTAGAAGTTTACTGAAGATATAATCCGGCAATGACAAGAGGTCGTTACCGAGAGTTTTATCAATGCGACTTCGACATGCCAGGCACATATGATCCAATGTTACCCGATGCAGAATGTGTTAAAAATTGGTGTAGAAATTCTAAACACCCTCGATGTTGGCGACTTTGTTGTGAAATTCAACCATTGTCTATTGCTTGACGGAATGTTTGAAGCTTGTGGTGTTCCAAATGACAAATTTCGATCAATTTGCTCAGCAGTTGATAAATTATATAAGTCTCCATGGGCGGAAGTGCGAAAGGAAATGATTGAGGAGAAAAGACTCAATGAAAGTGCTGCAGATTTAATAGGAACCTATGTCCAGCTGAGTGGTGGTGCTGATCTAGTAGAAAAACTATTAGAAAATGAACGTTTGAAAGCCGTGAAGGCTGCAGTGAAAGGCTTAGATGAAATGAAACTCCCTTTGAATTACTGCAAAGCGTTTGGCGTGGAAAAGAAAGTGGTATTTGATTCAAGTCTTGTTCGTGGCTTAGACTATTGTACTGGCGGATATATGAATGTGTGTCGCATCTTCAATGGCAATAAAATAAAAGTGGTTGATTCGGGTTGTGTTGATGCGCTCGGAATTTAATACAATTATTTTTGAGTTAACTTCTAACTGCAATACGTAGTAGCGCACAATTTTCAGGAGGTCTTATACATAATAGTAGAATGTTAATTGGAATAAACATTTTTTTGACCAGTGCGATTTGTTGAAAATTCTCCAAAGTGAACTATCTCAATTTTATTTCAATCTTAAAGTGATCGTGAAGAAACTCTCGCTGTGGAGATAAATTTATGAATTTTTTCTTTTATTTATTCATTGGAAGTTTAAAGGATACCTGCATCGTCATAGAGCGCTCGAAGGACCATGTGGGTAAGTACCCAGTTTTTTTTTTGTAAATTATTTATTACGTGTTATTTCTGTTTTTCGTTTGCAATGAAAAAACCGTATAAAATCAAATTGAAAGCACAGTTTATTCTAAATTGAAATTGAAATTCTCACTAAACTTCAAAAACTGTTCAATGATAAAAATTTTCTTATGAAACAAAATTCAAAATTTCTTTCCAAACAAAAATTTTCCGTCCGACATTTCGTTTAGATATTTACTTGTTTTAGACTGAAAAATTTTGTTTTGCTTTAAGCGATCCAAATTCAACAAAACTTACGTTTTGTTGTATTTGGAAGAAGTACTATTTACGGAAGATAGTCCTTTTTTTTGAAATATTGTTAACGTCCAGTTGAATTAGTATTTTTTTTTAAAGCAAAATTCAAGAAAATAAAAATAATGCTTCGTTAAAATGAACCGTCAGTCTTTCCGTTCCTTCTCTTTTGACCGGGCATTAAATAACCTCTTTGTTTTAGGTGACTTGGCGGGTTGAGTGGCCCAAGCAAGGTGCCTCTTTATGACCTAGGGTTATGTAATCGAATTGCATAATTCTATGGCATAAAGTGGTCACCGGGGTACTTCTCCTCTGATGGGAAGGCTCATGCAAGTTAAGTTGTATGAGTTTTCCACTCAGAAGAGGAATACCTGGCCACTACAACATTTATGGATTTTGAGATTTTGAGGGGGCTCCATCACCACCCGGTAGCCCCTCTCTCATTTGTGGGCCATGAGCCTCTTCGGGTAAGGACGAAGTTACCCTAATTCCGCCCTTTTTACTTGTTTCTCTTGTTCCATGAACAAGTAATTTACCCCTGTTGTAGTTGCCTACACTTTTTGCGACTTCGGTCGCCTTGCTTTTGTTCGACCCCAGAAATTCGTGAATGCGAAATTCTTTGTAGTGGGCCCTTGTGCTGGGGGAATGAACTCGCCCCACGACACCGCAATGCTAGCCTGTCAGCGCATTCACGCGCCCCCAGACAAGGGCGTTCTCGGCAGATAATTGCATCTTCTTCTGCCGAGGCAGCAGACCATCGCTGCAGTCCTTCACGGACATTTGAAAAACCCATTTCACTACAAAGTCATATTTTTCAAAGAGATGTTTCTTCGCGCACTTTACTTCACATTTATAACTGATAATGATTTGATGAACTGTTCGCTACAACAATTTTAAAATATCATAGTAACTTTTTATTTGGTGCAACCCGAGTTGAATTGAAAAATTTCATTCGTCAATAATCTCCTGCGTTGAAGTCATTTATGTTATGCTTTCCTTCAAATTATAACAACAACCCCATCTTTAGGGCAAAGATTTTCAAATCTCGAAGGATGAATTTCTTTCAATCGCTCACTGAAGAACCAAATGCATTTTCATCAAAGAAAACGATGGTTTGGGCGATAAAACTAATCTGCGACAGCAACAAAGGAGAATTTACGGCAACGAAATAGGAAATTTACTTCCTTCCATTGACTCTAGGTTGACTAAGTTGTAGTGATAGTAGGTATAATATACCTGTATGTCCGTATAGGACTGCAGCGATGGTCTGCTGCCTCGGCGGTAGAGGATAGTAGTAGCCTTCGAGATCGGCCTTGTCTGGGAACGCGTGAATGCGCCGGCAGGCTAGCGTTGTGGTGTCGTGGGGCGGGTTCTTTCCCCCAGCACAGAGACCCATTACAAAAGAATTTCACATTCACGAATTCCCGGGTCACCAAAAAGGTCGACCGAAGTCGAAAAAAGGAGGTAACCAACTAAGGGTTGGAGATTGCAGACGAAAAAGGACAAAATGGACCTGGGGAAGACAGACGGACTTAAGGGGGTCGTTACGCGACGATTCTTATGGCCCACAAATAAGAGTGGGGCATCCAGATGGAGGTGGTGCCCCTAGCACCCTCCCAAACGGGTTAAGATCCAAACGTAGACGTGGCCATGTATTTCCCATTTGAGTGGCAAATTCATAAAAACATAGTTTGCATGAATTTTTCCATCAAAACAGAAATATATACGTGACCAATTTATGTTATAGAATTATGCGATCGAATCACATAACCCTATACCACAAAAGGGCACGCGAGCGGAAGACCACTCTACCCGGCAAGAGCCCCTGTTAAGCGACAAAAAAATGATGGAGCGCGCTCGATGGCTAGCCTATATGAGTGGAGAAGCCTGCCATCGATGCGGGTCCTATACCCGGTCATGTAGAGAAAAGGGAAAACCGTCGGTTAAGGTTTAACAATTCATTATTTTATTACATGGGATTTCGAGACAAATATCGAACGAATTGAATACTGTAATAAATTAGATGTACCGTGATTGTTTCAGAGCTACAAAATATATAATAATTACAATAAACTTAATAATTATTTCTTTTTTTTTATTTCTCGACGTTGTATTGTGTTTCCCCAATGCGTTTTTAATGTGGTTCTTATTTTATTAAATTTTTTTTTCCAGTTTTGTCACAGAAACCATTTGCACTTTTTTTTCTGCGGTCGTTAACATACCGCCCGAGCCAAAGTTAAAGATAAAAATGTTTAAAGGTCAAAATAATAAAATTAAAAGGTTAAAATGAAAATGTTAAGATAGAAATGTTAAAATAAAGATGTCAAAGTAGAAACGTTGAAATAAAAATGTTAAACTAAAAATTTTAAAGTAGGAATGAACAAAATGTTTAAGTAGGAATAAACGATCCAAAATAACAATAATCAAATGGAGACAATCAAAAAGAAAACTCAAATTATATGTAACAAAATCTCAACAAGTAAACCACAAGATATTTTGGACGATAAAGTTCTATCAGCAAATGAGAGTATTGAAGATGATGAAAACGATGAAGTTGATCCTGACGACAAGAATGATAGTGATGGTATTATAGAAGATGTGCGGATGAAACAACCAAAGTCCTGATGACAAAATTTACTGAAATTCCCAACAATATCACACTCTGCTATGAATGAAATTGATTCCATCGTCACAACAACTACGGACTTGCCTAACAAAATAGCAACCACTACCCCTAAACCTACCACAACAGCAACAACAGGACACATCTAATTTATAACTATTACTGGCAATCTATCTTTGTTGTGTCAGTGCTCATTC
Organism: Odontomyia ornata; assembly: GCA_963969285.1. Lineage (NCBI taxonomy): Eukaryota > Metazoa > Arthropoda > Insecta > Diptera > Stratiomyidae > Odontomyia > Odontomyia ornata. Next base: position 368,068,540 of record OZ017739.1, on the reverse strand, counting down.
TTCTCAAATTCATCTACCTTTTATGAATAATAATTTAATGTATTCAATTCTGCTTACGTGATTTGTGAACCCGCTGAGAGAAGTAGCATCCAGATCCATAAATGCGTTTCTGATGTGGCGACTGTTCATTTTGGGGATGGGAATTGTGCATTTTATCGAGTTGATTTATCTGAAAATTGAAGAAATTGCATCGTGAGCAAACTTATTCATGGATAATCTTAACTTAGTTTCAAACAGCTAAAAGTATTGATTTCAAGATGCGAAATTAATGCGATCAATTATTTCTTAGTATCGACACTGCCTGGCGTAAGTCGCTTTCTAACCACTCAACAGAATCAGGCGTAATATTTATTAATAAAGAAAATTGAAGCTTACTGTATCTGATTAGCTTCGCAAATGTTATTTAATAAGCTAAGATACCTTTTTCGCGGAAAAACAAGAAGTGAACTCGTTCTACTTTTGGAGTTTCAAGCCGCATCGATAGTGTTACTGAATCTAAAATAAGTTTTATACAGTATCAGGCTCAACTTGTCATTAAAAGAAACTCACTAGTAATACTATCTTAACTTAACTTTAAATGGATCATTTCACCCTTTTCACATCAATTTAATGTAAATCTATACGATCATTGAAGCTAGTAATACCTTTTTTATGTTCCCGTCCTGCTGGTGCACACCAATTGGGGGATCACGCACACCAATTGGGGGATCACAATTGAACGTTGAATCGCCCAGGGAAACAGTTAACGGCTCGTGGGTTGAAACCGAGCCGATGAAAAATCAGAAAAGAAAGAACGGCTCTTTTTCTTTTCTGGCGGACAAGGATCAACAACCGAGGACCAAGTGTGGATAGGGACACGAAATATTTCTGGAAATTCATCGAGGGAAGAAATTTGCGACTGGGAAAATTACAACAGCGGCAACGATACAGCTAAGGGAGATTGGCGACATCAACTCAACAATGAGCGCGCTGGCAGTAGAGCTTCGCAACACAGATTACTTCGGGGGGGCCCCAACTAGGTAGAGTAAGTTAAGTTTCGCATTTTAGTTAATAAAAGTTCTATTTTTGAATTTTTTTTGCACGTTACCATTAAATATATGATTAAATAGTGAACATATTTTTGGTTATTTAAAAAAAAAGGAATTGCCACGAAAGCAAATTGTACACCTGGCTCGGGTGTGTTCGGGAGTAAATTTGCAGTGCGAATTATTCCGGGATTGTTTAGCGCAGGTATTTTTCTTAGATTTTCGCTCGGTGCGAATTACGCCGGGAAATCTGAGCCCGGCAAAGCTGTGCAAGTGGTCACCCGGTGAGTCTAATCCTCCCCTGTTAGGAAAAAAATAGTGAGCGGTAGTTCGAGCTGTGTGAGGGATGTTCGGCGGCCGCGTTCTCGCTTGGCGGCTATTTAGGACCAGGGGATAAGCGAGTGGCGCCTCCTACGCGCGTCTTTGATGGCAAGCCGGGTCCGAGGTCCTTAGCTGAAGGAACTCCCACGCCGAGGGTAACTATAGGGTAACAAATTGGCGCCCAACGTGTTAAATCGGTGTATTTCTCGCGCGGAGTTGGAATTTGAGTCAAGTTCACGTCACGAAGAGTGTTTAAAGATGTAAAGTGAAGTGAAAAGTGTGTTATTGCGGGAGTTTTAAACAGTAGAGTGTATAAGTTTGGTTTTTCAGTGCAGTGGAGGTTGAATTCGAAGTGGAATGGCCGCATCGTTTCTGAGGCAGCAATTTATTTTCATTTTGCAGGAGGATCAATTCCCGTAAAGGCAGGAGTTAATTTAATTTTAGTCAGAGGATCAATTTCCATAGCGGGGAAGTGTAAAACAAGCAGCGAAGTGTAAAACAAGCAGCGAAGTGCAGAACAAGCAGCGAAGTGTGGACAGAATCGAATTTTCCTGCATAAGTAGTTCAAATCATTTTCTTTCTTTTCAATTTCAATCAGAGTTAAGTATTTTTTTTTTTTGTTATGTAAATAAATATTTACCGTTCATTAAAGGATTAAGTGATTTTATTTAGTGTTAGTTACCATAATAAGGTGCAATTAATTATGTTTTAAGCAGTTTACGTTACCAGAATTACTAGGAGTGCTCAGGATGAAGGCAGCGAAGGTTTTGGTGGATCGGCTGAGTCGAGATAAGCTAGCTTATGAGTTGCAAGTCAGAGGCCAGCAGTGGGTACCGTCGAAGAGATGAGGAGATTATTACGGCGTGCCTTGAAAACGGAGCGACATGTGGCCGGCCCCTTTGCAATCAATGATTGAAGGGAAAGCCTACCCGTTTACTCCCGAAGAGGACATCGTGGCTGTGCAGGAGAAACTGGAGGAAGTGCAGACCTTGTTAAGTACCTTCACGGGTAACACAAACAGTGGCGATTTTTTAAAATTGAAAACAAAAATCGAGTTTGGAATGAGTCACTAGGAACACATGCAGCCAGAGGATCGAGAACAAGAGGATCAAGTTTCAAAGCTGAAGGGGGATCTATGGTTGGCAATGGAGGAATTGATGGAGAAAGCGGAAGGTGACGAGGATGACAGGGGGACCGGCTGGCTACAGGAAAGATCACGCTCTCGCGAAGAAACCAATATTGAGGCTCAACCAGCTGCTATTTCAACCCCAAGAGTTGAGCGGGAAATGATTAAACAGCCGGACATTTCCAAATAGGGAATGAAATGTTCCAGTAGATGGCCCGGTTCTTTAAATGCCTTTTTGCAAGGGGTTAAAGAACTGCGGGTGGTTAAAGGTCTCGAAGGCGCAACTCTTCCGAATAGCTGCAGAGTTGTTTGAGGGTAGAGCGCTGATTTGGTTCCGATCTGTGGCTGCAAGGCTGGTTAGTTAGGTCGAATTGTGTGCGGAGCTAAAGAAGGAATTTTTACCTCCTGATTACAACGATAAGCTTTGGGAGGAAATAAAACACCGCACTCAAGAAAGGGATGAGTCAATTGGGGTGTATGTGGCGGTGATGGAAGGTATGTTCCGTAGGCTGGTCGAAAAGTGTTCGGAGAAAGAGAAATTGAAAATCTTACGCCTCAATATAACTCCTTTCTAACAGGAGCAACTCTCAATGCGGTCCATCTCATCCGTGGAGGAATTAATTTCTTTGGGCAGGGAGTTGGAACGAACCCGTTCATCAGTCCAAGCTTTTGTACTGCCACCAAATCCGAAGACGACGAGATTGTTGGAGCCCGACTTGGCCTACAAGGAGGTGCCAACCGTTAATGAAGTAACTGCACGCAGTAACGTGAAAGCGATCAGGTGCTGGAATTGCAAAGGGGCCGGCCACATGTCGCGTGAGAGTCGTCAGGAACGGAGATGCTTTGATTGTGGACGTCTTGGAGCAACGAAATACAACGGCCCGACTTGCTCTTCTCAACGGAATCAACACGCTGTGCAGCTAAGGGCATCGGGAAACGAGCGGAGTGCTCATTTGTTGGCGGAATAAACACCGAAATTTCAGGAGAACAGAGAGCCACGGGTAATCTTAATCATCTATTGATGCCTAGTAACGGAGACGAGTGCCCACACCTAGAAGTTTGGGTATAAGATAAGAGTTTCAAAGGTCTGGTGGACTCTGGGGCGTCGAATACAATTGTTGGTCAAGACGGGTGGAAAATAATGAGCGAACTGCATCTCTACGGACCATCGTGCAGTCACACTAGCGGATAATGGGCAGTGTATCGTAGAAGGGCAAGCTTGGGTACCTTTTAGGTTGCAAGGAAAGACAGAATGGCTGTAAGTATTGGTGGTACCCGATTGGCACACAAGTTCATCCTTGGAGTAGATTTTTTGCGTCGATTTGGTTTGAGTTTGAATCTAAGGGAGAATTGATGGGATTTTGTCTGTGAGGAAGTGTCGCCAGGGGGTGGGGACATTTACATAGTAGGTCAGTGTTGACGCAGGCCGAAGAAAAACAGTTGAATCAACTGGTGGAGGAGGAGTTTCAGAAGAAGGGGGAGGGATTGAGGTGTACGGGTTTAGTGGAGCACGTTATTGAGACGGAGTCAAGCTCCACTAAGCAGGGGTATTACCCCGTCTCTCCGGCCATGTAAAAGCATATTAACTCAGAGTTGGACGAAATGCTGGCGTTAGGGGTAGTAGAGCCTTCCACGAGTGCATGGTCTTCACCGATACTTCTGGTCAAAAAGAAGGATGGCTCGTTCAGATTCTGCGTGGACTTTAGGAAAGTCAATAAGGTAGCAGCTCGAGATGCCAATCCGCTTCCGTATATTTCAGCCACATTGGATAACTTGCGAGACGCAAGATTCTTGTCAATGCTGGACATCAAATCGGCTTATTGGCAAGTGCCAGTGGCCACGGATTCTCGACAGTACACTGCTTTTAACCATCCCAGGAAGGGGGCTGTTTCAATTTAAAAGGATGCCTTTCGGCTTATCAAACGCACCTGCAACCTGGCAGCGACTAATCGACACGGCGTTAGGTCCAGAGATGGAACCATTTGTTTTCACCTATTTAGATGACATCACTATCGTCACTCCCTCGTTTAGTAAGCATGTGGACACTTGAGAGAGGCCGGTCTAAAATTATCGCTGGAAAAGTGCGATTTTTGTCAGTCTCAGCTAAAAAGCTGGGATACGTGGTCAATGAACACGGTTTAAACGTGGACCATGAAAAGGTTGATGTAATGCTGAAAATTTCCCAGCCACGTTCGGTGAAGCAGGTTCGGCAATTTTTAGATATAGTTTGCTGGTATCGGTGATTTATTCCGGACCATGTTTCATTGACAGTGTCGTTAAGGGATCTTCTGCGGAAGAATGGTAAGGTTGTTTAGACACCATTATGCCAGTCTTCGTTTGAGCGCTGTAAATTGAAGTTAGCGTCAGCACCAATCGTAACTTGTCCGGATCTCCAACTCCCTTTTAACGTGCAGACGGATGCCTCGGACGTTGAACTTCCTGAGGGAGAGAAGGTCATATGCTATTTGCACCGTGCCTTAACTAAGGCAGAGCGAAAATATTATACAACCGAAAGGGAATGTTTGGCGGTCCTCTGGGCCGTGGAGAAGCTCCGACCCTTTATTGAAGGCTCCCATTTTCGCGTCATTACTGACCATCACTCCCTGGTATGGCTCAATAACTTGAAGGACCCAACGGGTAGATTGGCCCGTTGGGCCGTCCGTCTACAACAATTCGATTTTGAAGTGATTTATAGACGGGGAAAAGAGCATTTAGTTCCAGACGCTTTGTCCAGGTCAGTTGCAGTGGATATGGTCCAAGGGGCGGATAAAGTCATTGATGGTTGGTATGAGCGGATGAAAGCCCGAGCTAGTGACAATACGGAGCAATGCGCCAACTGGAAGGTCAAGAACGATACGCTGTGGAAACTTGTTCCTGGACGTTATCCTGATTTAGAGGGGGTTGGAGTATGGAAGAAAGTGTTGTCGAAACTGGAAAGGAGAGAAGCGCTCCGGCAGTGTCATGATCAACCCACGGCAGGCCATATGGGAATTGACAGGAGGTTAAATCGTTTAGCACAGCATTATTATTGGCCAAAGATGGCCGTGGATGTGCGAAACTATATCCGATGTTGCAAGGTGTGTCAAAGGGTTAAAGTGGAGCGAAAAGCATAAGCTGGGCATATGGTTTCACGCAGTGGAGAGGCATCCCAGCCATGAGAAATGATATGTGTAGACTTAGTAGGACCCTTGCCAAGATCAACTCGCGGTCACAGCTATATTCTAACACTGTTGGATTATGTTAGCAAATTTTCGCTACATTTCCACTCCGGAAGGCCACGGCAAAAGAGGTTTGCCATTTGTTGGAAGATCAAGTGTTCCTAGTATTTGGGTCCCCAAATATCTAGTTTGCGATAATGGCGTACCATTTTTTGGGAAAAGAGCTGCAACGATTAGTGGAGAGTTACGGGACGCAGATTAAATTCCAGCAGAACGTCGAAACCAAGACATTAAGCGGATGTTGCGTTCTTATATGTCGGAGAACCAACGCGCATGGGATCAATACTTAGTCCACATCGGTTGTGCCCTACGGACTTTTAGACATGAGGTGATGAAGGTGTCTCCTTACTTCTATAACTTTGGAAGAGAGATGGTGACCTTCTATAGCAGTTCCCAGGCTCCACGGAGCTCCCATACGGGACTGAGTCCAGAAGTTAAAGCAGAGAAACTTGGAAGGATACGAGAGGAAATAGGGAGACGGATGCAAGCCACCGCAAGAAAAAGCAGTGGAAAATAAAACCTTCGGAAAAGAGACGCAGCCTATTAGGTGGGGGATCGGATATGGAGAAGAAATTATACCATTTCGGACGCAGCCAAATATTTTTCAGCCAAACTTGCACCCGAATATTTGGGTCCTTACTATATCAAAGATAAGTTATCGGGGGGGATCTACCTACTTCAAGACGACTAGGGATGAGCCGAAGGGGTCTGGCACGTCAAGGATTTAAAGGCCTACCTAGAGTAAGGCACGAGCTTAGGGAAGTTAGACTTAAGCATGTTAATTCCTGGGTGGAGGGAAATAGCTTTTAAGGTCTTCTTCAAACTGGTGGTGGGTTGTAGCATTATATTAGACCGTAAGTCGAATGTAGAGTAAGGTACGTATTAAGGGAAGGTAGACTTACGCACGTCAATACCTGGGTGGAGGAAAATAGCTTTCAAGCTCTTCTTGAAACTGTTAGTGGATTGTAAAATTAAGTAAGTTTTAAGTTGAATTTAGAGTGAGACAGGTATTAAAACCGGTCGGTATCACAGGCAGCGTTTTAAGTCATCATCGGGAAGTCTGGCGTTTCGTTACGATCGGAATTGGCATGACGGGTTCGCAGTTGTCTTCGAACCATGAAACCATCGGTCGCACAAGTGTTTAAATAAAAGGGGAATGGGTCCGTGGAAGCTTAGTGAATAGAGAATTGGACAGCAGCACACACAACTAATATTGTTTAATTTAAATCATTACCTAATCCCGATATTGAGTGTAGAGCAGGCTCCGTGGTTCTTTGTTTTTTCCTTGTTCCTTCTTTTCCTTTACATCTTTTCCATTTTTGTTTTTGTTTCCTTCCTTTGTTTTTCTCCTCCCTGTCTTATTCTTTTTCGTTTTACTACTCATTTTTCTTTCTCCTTCCGAGATTGGCGTGAGGTCACGTTAGGAGTAGTTAAAAAGCAAAAAAATCAGGGTCAGTGATTGGAACCGTTATGAACATTGAAATAAGGGGTGTAGGTTACGAACTTAAGAGAAGATAGTGAGTAAATAGGATGTTGCAGAATGAAATGTGGACTGAGCTAGGACTTTGAGTGAATTTCACTTAACGTAGGGGGAATTGTCTCCTCCCTGTCTTATTCTTTTTCGTTTTACTACTCATTTTTCTTTCTCCTTCCGAGATTGGCGTGAGGTCACGTTAGGAGTAGTTAAAAAGCAAAAAAATCAGGGTCAGTGATTGGAACCGTTATGAACATTGAAATAAGGGGTGTCGGTTACGAACTTAAGAGAAGATAGTGAGTAAATAGGATGTTGCAGAATGAAATGTGGACTGAGCTAGGACTTTGAGTGAATTTCACTTAACGTAGGGGGGGAATTGTCACGGAAACCATTTGCACTTTTTTTTCTGCGGTCGTTAAGATACCCCCCGAGCCAAGGTTAAAGATAAAAATGTTTAAAGGTCAAAATAATAAAATTAAATGTTTAGTGTAAAAATGTCAAAATAAAAAAAAAAATATAAAGGTTAAAATGAAAATGTTAAGATAGAAATGTTAAAATAAAGATGTCAAAGTAGAAACGTTGAAATAAAAATGTTAAACTAAAAATTTTAAAGTAGGAATGAACAAAATGTTTAAGTAGGAATAAACGATCCAAAATAACAATAATCAAATGGAGACAATCAAAAAGAAAACTCAAATTATATGTAACAAAATCTCAACAAGTAAACCACAAGATATTTTGGACGATAAAGTTCTATCAGCAAATGAGAGTATTGAAGATGATGAAAACGATGAAGTTGATCCTGACGACAAGAATGATAGTTATGGTATTATTGAAGATGTGCGGATGAGACAACCAAAGTCCTGATGACAAAATTCACTGAAATTCCCAACAATATCACACTCTGCTATGAATGAAATTGATTCCATCGTCACAACAGCTACGGACTTGCCTAACAAAATAGCAACCACTACCCCTAAACCTACCACAACAGCAACAACAGGACACATCTAATTTATAACTATTACTGGCAGTCTATCTTTGTTGTGTCAGTGCTCATTCTTCTCAAATTCATCTACCTTTTATGAATAATAATTTAATGTATTCAATTCTGCTTACGTGATTTGTGAACCCGCTGAGAGAAGTAGCATCTAGATCCATAAATGCGATTTTGATGTGGCGACTGTCCATGTTGGGGATGGAAATTGTGCCACGGTTGCATTCAATGCTGGCGGATATTTTTTCGAGTTGATTTATCTGAAAATTGTAGAAATTGCATCGTGAGTAAACTAATTCATGGATGATCTTAACTTAGTTTCAAACAGCTAAAAGTATTGATTTCAAGATGCGAAATTGATACGATCAATTAATTCTTAGTATCGACACTGCCTGGCGTAAGTCGCTTTCTAGCCACTCAACAGAATCAGGGGTAATATTTATTAATAAAGCAAGTTGAAGCTTACTGTATCTGATTAGCTTCAAAAATGTTATTTAATACGCTAAGATACCTTTTTTACAAAAACAGGAAGTGAACTCGTTCTACTTTTGGAGTTTCAAGCCGCATCGATAGTGTTACTGAATCTAAAATAAGTTTTATACAGTATCAGGCTCAACTTGTCATTATAAGAAACTCACTGGTAACACATTTTTTTATCTTAGCGTAACTTTAAATGGATCATTTCACCCTTTTCACATCAATTTAATGTAAATCCATACGATCATTGAAGCTTTCATTACGTCGGGCGGATATTCGATCTCGTTTTTCGGATGGCTCCGATAGCTTTTTTAAATTACTTATGGAATTCTTTGTAGCTACATGAATGAGTTGCACCACACTACGTTCTTTCCAAATTACAATTGAATATCGTCCAATTCTTGCTTTATACATATTTCCAACCGAATTCCGCTAATTCACCATCCTTTTCACCACCAATTGCAAAAATGTTATGCGTATAATTAATCGTCGCACAACAAAATAGCAATGGTCTCGCAATTTGTTTGACTAATGTTCACGATTGAACATCAATTCATAATTCATATCATCTATTCCCAGTGAGAAGATATAAATCAGCGAATTACGTCGTCCCATTGGAAATATATTTCAGATATTTTGTAGCGATAAATGTGTGATTGATACGTATTTGCCTAGAATTTATAGGTCCCCATCACGATTGGCGGTATCGTGTTTAATCCAGCTCATAAGTGCTGTGAAAATTGTATCCGCATTTAATTGCTTGATTTCTTCACTTTTCACACGCAATACGCATTTAATAACTGCCTGGCCTTTCTGTTTTTCCGATGGCACCTATTCCACTCGATGTTTGCACGTGCTTTTCCACCCAAAACAATCCCTAACTTTCCGGCGAAAATTCTGTCACGAATCCGTCACTGTCGAGGTGATATTTATTTTTCAAGCGCCACTAGCTGGATATTTAATTCCGAACATTAAACTAATTGTTACTAACATTAACGAAAGACCCGACAAGAAAAGAACTATAAAATCTGTTGAAATGATAGCTCATAACCTGTCCGCCGTGTTTTTGGTTTCGCGATCTCCCGTCAACCTCGCTGCTTCGCGATTTGAAGCCGATTTCCCCACTTGTCGATCTGTCCAAAACTGGTTTTTCATTTTTCGTGTAGCAATCGGTAAAAATCCCATCAGCTCAGTTCGATCAGCCTCGTTAGCTTCCGTCGGTAATGTAATACACTGTTGGTGTGCACTAAATCAGTGCTTGCATTTTTAAAATTTGAATAGGCAGATTTAAATCGTTTTTTTTTGGAAAAATCAACTGAATTAAAGAAAGACGAAAAAAATTCTAAATAGTAATAAAAGTTAAATCTCATGAAGTATATAATTAAAGGAAAACGTTTAACCTTCATGAAGAGGAAAATTGATATTAAGTTACATTTAATAATAATAATAAGAAAGAAAACTATTTTTCAAATGACGATAATGAATGGAAATAATGAATTATTTTTCTAAATCTGCCATTAAAATTTTGAATAGGAGATAGGAAGGTTTTCGAGTAGTTTGCTTGTGAAACTGCTCGATTAATACAAAGTCAGTGCAGCGAAACTAGAGCGAAATGATAGCCACGAGGCTACTGCTGCTTGCACTTTGAAAATTCCCCTCCACGCAGAAACACCGGCTCACTTTGCAAAGACTTCATTCCGCTCCTTCGCTAGTTATTTGGGGTTGCTACAGGTCAACGGAGAAGTGCTTCCGTTCAAAATTTTCAATTAAACTGCAAATTTTTGCGCAAATGCGTCTTGACGAACAAATGGGAAGAAATTAACTAAGAAAACGATGGCGGCACGTAACGAAACGGCGAGCGATGAAATAAAATGCGGGCAAACTGGCCTGAAACTCGATCAGCAACTTTTCCAAAACGGAATTTATAGTTAATATGGCGAGCAGCAGCCGAAACCGCGAATTTTTATTGATAATTCGCAAACCGACAAATCCACGAAATGGGAAAATTGCACAACCAACAAATCTACTCCACTCAGCCCGAACTCGATCGAAATTTTTTGCTTGCACACATTAGCTTTTTTCTATATCTTTTTCTCATCAAAACTGATATTCCCTTGTGATCGCTCCCTTAAAAGAACCGTTCAAACGTCAACCTAATTTTTCCTCAGGAGTGTTTGCCATTTCCACATGCTCCGTCAAACAAAAGCCTTCGTGTTAATAAAGCTGCGAGTGGAGGAAAGATAAAAGAGAGACAAAAGGGAAAATTAACAAAAAACGCAAAAACCTCTTACCACACTCCTCAATCTCATCTCTAACATCGACGGACAGCTGTCAACTTCTATCGCTACACATCATCAATCTCTATATCTCTACTACTTTAAGTTCGATAGCAATACATCTATTTCCAAGGATGAATTGCCGATGGGACATCCAATGTCATCAATAATGTCAGAAGTATTTACGCAATTTCTAAAAGAAGTTTGTAATAAACATAAGCAGTCGAGCAGCCCCGTGGTGATCAGGAGTGGCTGCTCCTGAAAAGATAAGGTGGTCACCCCGTTGAAACTGCTTAGTTTGTTGTTTTACTAGTCTAAAGTAAACTACATCCGTCAAGTTTCCATCCTTTAGGCAGAGATGAGTGGTTCACATCAGCCACTTTAACATCTTTAGGTTTGACATTCCCCTTGTAATGCAACGACCTTCTTCGGGGATAGTAACGGTTGCTTTTTGTGCAATGTTTGCGTTTGTCTCAAGCCTCCGTGTCCACTAACTTTAACGAGGCAAAAAGATATTGAATTACTGTAGAGTAGCTTAATTGACACCTAATAGAACATTTCCAAAGACTATAAAAATTGATCGGTGCGTCTTGTAGAGTAGAGTACGCGTGATAAGTATTTGGTAGTGTAGCTTCGTGGCTCGACAAGAACCCGCCTCATATGATCCCACAAATGCTAGTCGTCAAGCACGCGTACGCGGTCGTTAAGTGAAGCTAGTTAGCTGAGCTCGGTGTTGTTTATAGCTCGCTGACACTTATGCCAGACCATCGGCACCCGTGTCCTACACGGGCATTTCGAAAATCATTACAATGGCACCCAACGTGGGGCCGAAGGGGAAACAACATCACTCTCCTTCGAGTTCCCACATTTTTAGTTTTGCTGTAGGCAGATGAGCCGATTCAATTTTTATTGTCGCCCTCACCATTTGATATTAACGTAGCATACTTCCGTAAAGCAGCCCCGTGGTGATCAGGAGTGGCTGCTCCTGAAGAGATAAGGTGGTCACCCCGTCGAAACTGCTTAGTTTGTTGTTTTACTAGTCTAAAGTAAACTACATCCGTCAAGTTTCCATCCTTTAGGGAGAGATGAGTGGTTCACATCAGCCACTTTAACATCTTTAGGTTTGACATTCCCCTTGTAATGCAACGACCTTCTTCGCGGAAAGTAACGGTTGCTTTTTGTGCAATGTTTGCGTTTGTCTCAAGCCTCCGTGTCCGCTAACTTTAACGAGGCAAAAAAATATTGAATTACTGTATAGTAGCTTAATTGACACCTAATAGAACATTTCTAAAGACTATAAAAATTGATCGGTGCGTCTTGTAGCGTAGAGTACGCGTGATATGTATTTTGTAGTGTAGCTTCGTGGCTTGACAAGAACCCGCCTCATATGATCCCGCAAATGCTAGTCGTCAAGTACGCGTACACGGTCGTTAAGCGAGGCTAGTTAGCTATAAACGACTTTTAGACGACTGCTTTATTACTATTGATTCGCGAGAAAATAAAGAAGACAGACTTACTAGCCTACATAAATAGCACCCATCCAAATATCAACTTTACAATGGAAAAGGAAGCGAACGCACAACTTAATTATATGGATTTTACAATGACAGGGAAACCAACACCCTCAGGTTGCAAAATCCACAGGAAGCAAATCACTCCTTATCACACTGTAGGCATTACTCCTAATCACTCAGCGCAACATAAGCTAACAGCATACAGATCAATGGTTCAGGCTTCAATCCATCCCCATGATCCCAACTAACTGTTACGAACCAGTATACCCTATGTATACTGGTAAGAACTGGGAGCTCAGCTTGATGTGTATCCTATATACAACATCAAGGCTCCCGGGGAATGAACTCCTAATTTACCACTTACCTGCTACTCTGTCCATTTAATACCAGATCAACAAAAAGAAATAGAGTTACATATTGAAAGGATTAAGTTTTATTTATGTTGCTTTTTTAAATTGGTTACATTTACACCTCTTAGTTGTTTTTTTATCATCTATCCATACGGTGTCTACACGAGCGGAGGATGCCTAGAAGAAAGTAAAGTAAGTTGATGGTGGCTACGCAGCGTAATACGCAAACAAGCCGAAGGAGGTTCGCGGCTCAAGCCTACACCTCACCATCTCACTAATTATCGAAGATACTCCGCATTTGCACTGGAACTATATGCACTGCCTGGCTCGAACACTGGCTTCGCTGTTGACTTCGCGGCGAAATACACCGCGTACAATTCCGTAACCGCTGTTATCACTACTTGCCGTTTCTCGCTCGATCAATTGCCTTTTAAACGATTCATGCGGCCTCAATTCGCCCTAAATTCGCTGAGTGGTTGAAACGTGCGCTCTCGTTCCACGAAAGCTTCTTCCTCCGCGCTCCGTCTCACTTGCCCGCACGGTAAAACTGCGGCGAATTGGAGAAATGGTTTGAAGGCAGGGAGAAATCAGGCGAGGAAAAGCTTTTGTTTAGCACAGTGTCACTCCGCTGGAAACACACCCCGAAGCTTCTCATGTACATGGTCGTTGTCGTTGCTAATGTTATGGCTTATGTAGAGCGGATTGCCTCTCATGTACATGGTTGTTGTCGTCGCTAATGTTGTGGTTTATGTAGAGCGAATTATGAAGTCTTTACGCTTGCCGTTGGTCGACAAGATCATGCTTTGATGACAATGGGTGTAGCTTGTCGATAATTCTATAAGCACACCCCGAAGCTTCTTATGTACATAGTCGTCGTCGCTAATGATATGAATTATGAAGACTTTTCGCTTGCCGTTGGTCGACAAGTACATGTTCTAATGACAATGGGCGTATGCGCTTGGCCGTATACACTTGGCGGAGCTTAGACGATTGACGACGTTGTATATAGCATAACATTTCCTCCGGCGGATTTGACTGATTTACGTACTTGGAGAGTGAAGTAAATCGTTGTTCCGTTCCAATGATGCGAATTACTTAATGCGTTAGTTGTACTTTGCGCTGTTAAGGCCATTACTATTGTCCGCTGTACTTCTCACTGCCTATTGTTGATTGTTGTTTTGCTGCTGGTTCTTGATTAACATACTTAATTCTACCGTTTAATTTCGTGTATCTTGAACTCCTAATTTACGCTACTTAACATGTTATGGCATAATACAACGTTACAATTGAAAACTACTTCATTTTTGATTTTATATCGTTACGGATTCATGATTTGCTTGCCTGAGTCGCTAATCTGTACGGTTACGTTTTTACTTGATACTAACATAATAAGTTAATTATAAATTGATGTTTTGTCTGATACTTAGTATTTCTTTTGATACAGTGAGTTAAGATTTTATTTTTTTTTGATTGTTTATCAGTATAATTATTCACAAAGGTTTTTGTTTGATACAACTTTGAGCCAAGCAGGTTCGTGTTTGGTTTGATTCTATACAAACATAAATTAACAACTCAATATTTCATTTGATATACAATAATGGAATTATGTTACGTTCGATTCTAATGTTGAAGAATATACTGAACATTTCTTCCGGTCCTAAATCGTTTTTTCTTGAGAATAAAACTATTATTTATATAAAACTATTTTTCATTTGAGGGATGCCGGAATTCAATATTACTTTTAATTGGCTTTACTTTATGAGACAGTACATTTTCCTCTAACTTCCATATTTGCTGCCGATTTTTCTTTAAATCAGAATTGTATATTATTGGTTTACCTATTTTTGCATTACTAGGCTGTAGTACAGGTGTTAGCAAATTAACCTGTTAGCGTTAGTGAGGATGTAGTGTGAACGGTGCAGGTGCAATGGCACTTATTATTTTCTTCTTTTCCTTTTCTTTGTTTTGGTTTTGTCTTTATATTCATTGCTACTTTCAATTTCTATTCGATTAACGTTCTTTTATATCTACTAATATCATTATTCTTACTGTTTCCTTTTTTTTTACTTTGAATATTTCAGATTTTACTTATTAAATTGTTTACATAATTGTTTCTTATTGCTTTTAACATTACTATAGTTTCTAATTAATTTTATTTAATACGATAACTAAGCTTTCTTAAAGTTGTACATATTAATTATTGTGCCAATAGTTTAGTGGGAATTTTTTTTGTTAGTATGTAGGCGGAACGTTATGAATTAATTTTTAATGGGATGGAATGTGTGGATATTTAGTAGGGATAGAACGTCAAGCTTGACGGCATTCTATTCGCTCATACTCGTATGGTTGATAAGATTATTCACTCCAATCGCTTAATTAGCTTCGGACTTATTTCAGCCGAGCGAAAAACTTTCATTGTGGTGGCGGCGAATGCTACCTTATCAAAGCTTCCGCATGGGTTTCCATCGGGATTGGGAATTTTGTCGAGTACGCTCGCTTACTTGCTTCATATGGTGTGATAATGATTAAGCTTTGGGCTGAACAGTTCGCACGATCATTGAAGTTCGTTATCAGGGAATAACGTACTGCGCTTATCACCACATATGTGCGAATTGGATCTGGCGAGTCGTCGCAAGAGACCATAGTGAGTTTGATAAATAAACTTTCCCCTTAATATGCATGGTTAATGTTGTTAATGGGAATGGGAGTCATGGATTGAAGGTTTATGTGATTATTTTTGCTCGCCGCTAACGAGCTTTGAAGATATGATTAGCATTACTTCTGCAATGATGCATGAGATAATTGAATGAAGCCATGTATTGTAGCTTTTACATGCGTTGATTGCTAGGAAGTATGTGACGTATATGATATGTATGTACTTATTCGTGGTTGGCTGGTAATTGCCTTGAAGAGCATTTGTTTTTAATTAAGTTGGCTTAATGCATTTCATAGTGGGCAGGGCTTTTAATTCATCCATGCTATACGATTGTGTAGGAGGAAGAGCTTTTGAGGTATATGCATTTAATTATCGTTTAATTGGCTTAAGTTGTAAATTACATACTTTTTTATTCATTTGTAGTTGTAAAAAGGGAGGGTTATTAGAAATGTATTCAGCAGTATGTGTAAATAGATGTGGATTATTTATAAATTGGAATCTACTATTTATTATGAAGGTTTTTTGCTAAGTATAGAAATATTGTATGAGTTGTGAAATTGAAATTAAAAGGAGAGATTGTAAGCTTAAAAGTTCTGGTATTTACTTTTATTGATTTTAGTGAACTGTTAAACAGATATACTGCGTTGAAAATATCTTGCGAGAAAGATTATAGTCGAAGCGACACTATCACTATATGGGCTTGGGAACATATAGTTTCGACCTTCATTCAAGACCCTATATGTGTTCCGTCTAATTTTTCCCTAGTGTGTGCCTACTTAGTTTGGCATAATGCTGTCTTGGACCTTACTGGAAGACAGTACAGTGCCGTGCGAGGTCACTTCATTAGCCGTGAATAAATTTTTGATTGAGAAAACGATTGTTTAAAGTAGCTTAAAGACATCTTCTAAGACGCTATTTGATATTGTCGCCATATATAAAGTAAAAGGGTGGGAAATGGGTGGGCTTTGAATTGTCTTGCGCTTTCTACAGAGGTTTTATTTGTGACTTTTTTCTAATAGTTAGCAGTTACATAATGTATTTATTGTGAAAGGAAACGTAGTGGCTTGTTTAAAGTGTACATGGTTGATAGCGTGTTGCAAACCCTTTTGGATCAACAGCTCAGAGGATACGACTGGATGGTAAATTGATGTCTCTTTTGCATATGACTTAATACTAAATGTACCGTGTCTGCCGAAAGTTGAAATCGGGCAGCTCAGAGGCTATTATGTGTTTCTTTAGGGACTTATAACTAAAAATAGCGTGTCCGTCGATAGCTTATGTCAACGGCTCAGAGGCTGTTGTTAAATCTACTGGTTTTCATTCCAGTGATTGTGCAATTAGACATAGAAAAAGCGTGTCTGCTGATAGTTATGGTTTGGAGTTTTGCCGGAGTTTTACCGACTTGACTGCCACTTTTTCGTTTCCTTAACATGATAGAATTGCAGTGGATTTTGAAAGAGATAATTTGTTTTGGGGTAAAATCGTTTGCATTGTTGCATTGTTCTTATAACTAAAAATTGGATTGTTTCATAGTTTACATAAATTAATTTAAGTTCATGGTTATTTGCCCTTGGATATTGCCATTGTCATGTAAATTATTCTTTGTATTTATTTAGCGCAGTTAATTTATTTCGTCGGCTCTTCCATGTTATTGCATTTAAAAATATTGCCCAGATGTCTATCTATTCAATTTGCAGTTAAATGTTTGTTTTTGTTTGCTCTTTTAATTATGCTTCAGTTAATTCGAATGCTCATTCAATTCAAGAGATAAGACTTTAATATGCATGTGGATACGCGTATTGTCCAAGCAGTTGGAGTGATAAGTGGTATCATATTTCGATAACAATAGGCACGCGTTTGTTTGCTCGCTATTAAGTTTTCGGTTTGCTTATTTGTGTTTAGTATTTACTTGTAATGTTTTGTGTTTTGCATGTTAGTTTATTGAGACTTTATATCTTCTATAAATTGTACGTTGGGTTTGAATGACTTAGGAGTTAGTTTAAATGACTTTCAGATAAGAAAGATGAGATTTAAGATATATGAATGAGGGAGTAAATGAATGAAGAATTAAATGTTCAAGATGACTATTTGATTTTGGGACTGGTCTTATTTGATGGATATTATGTGTAGAAATAATATTATATTTGAATGTTGATATTATGTTTTAGTTATTAAAATGATCAACAGGATTATTTGTTTCAATTAAAGAGTGATCGGGGTAGATGATCAGTATGGGTAGCGTTAAACTGATATTATATTTTTGTTGCTTAAACGATTAACATGATCCTATATTTTTTTAGGAAGACTGGTAAAGTTTCATACTTTCTTTTTGTTATTTAAATGATTGAACTAATCATTTGATTTTTTTCTTATGAAGATTGATCTAGTTTTATGGACTGAATAGCACTGATATGGTAGTTAGGTGTTGATATTATTATTTCTTTTTACTTAAATAATTAACATTATTATTTGATTTTTTTAAGAAGGTTGAACTAGTTTGATGGAAAGTATGAGTAACCTTAATTTTGTATTTGAAGATTGATATTATATTTTTGTATATTAAATGATCAAAATTATTATTTGATTTTTTTTTAAAGAAGGTTGATCCAGTTTGATGGACAGTATGAGTAGCAATGGTGTCAAACAGGAGTTGAAGGGTTTCGGATACCGGCTGGGAAAATTGATTTCAGCCCATTTAAATTTGCTACACAATGCGCTACATTGTGGTCTCTGCAAAACCGAAATCCTACCGGCTGCGCCAATTTTGTTACGAACCAGTATACCCTATGTATACTGGTAAGAACTGGGAGCTCAGCTTGATGTGTATCCTATATACAACATCAAGGCTCCCGGGGAATGAACTCCTAATTTACCACTTACCTGCTACTCTGTCCATTTAATACCAGATCAACAAAAAGAAATAGAGTTACATATTGAAAGGATTAAGTTTTATTTATGTTGCTTTTTTAAATTGGTTGCATTTACACCTCTTAGTTGTTTTTTTATCATCTATCCATACGGTGTCTACACGAGCGGAGGATGCCTAGAAGAAAGTAAAGTAAGTTGATGGTGGCTACGCAGCGTAATACGCAAACAAGCCGAAGGAGGTTCGCGGCTCAAGCCTATACCTCACCATCTCACTAATTATCGAAGATACTCCGCATTTGCACCGGAACTATATGCACTGCCTGGCTCGAACACTGGCTTCGCTGTTGACTTCGCGGCGAAATACACTTTGCGTACAATTCCGTAACCGCTGTTATCACTACTTGCCGTTTCTCGCTCGATCAATTGCCTTTTAAACGATTCATGCGGCCTCAATTCGCCCTAAATTCGCTGAGTGGTTGAAACGTGCGCTCTCGTTCCACGAAAGCTTCTTCCTCCGCGCTCCGTCTCACTTGCCCGCATGGTGAAACTGCGGCGAATTGGAGAAATGGTTTGAAGGCAGGGAGAAATCAGGCGAGGAAAAGCTTTTGTTTAGCACAGTGTCACTCCGCTGGAAACACACCCCGAAGCTTCTCATGTACATGGTCGTTGTCGTTGCTAATGTTATGGCTTATGTAGAGCGAATTGCCTCTCATGTACATGGTTGTTGTCGTCGCTAATGTTGTGGTTTATGTAGAGCGAATTATGAAGTCTTTACGCTTGCCGTTGGTCGACAAGTACATGCTTTGATGACAATGGGCGTAGCTTGTCGATAATTCTATAAGCACACCCCGAAGCTTCTTATGTACATAGTCGTCGTCGCTAATGATATGAATTATGAAGACTTTTCGCTTGCCGTTGGTCGACAAGTACATGTTCTAATGACAATGGGCGTATGCGCTTGGCCGTATACACTTGGCGGAGCTTAGACGATTGACGACGTTGCATATAGCATAACATAACTACTCCAACGAGCTAACAATATTCACAAAATAGCTGGCAATAACGGATATAAGCAAACTTAGCACACAATACAGGTGGAAACTGGAGCTTAAACTGACTGAAACACCCAAGGACTACCAACAGTGGATCACACTAACATATGTTGGCAAACGGACCTACAAACTTCATTAAAAAGTACAAACTACAAACTGCATTCAAGACCAACAACAGCATCAGAAAAAAACTGAAACCAAAACAGAATGATATATCGCCACCATCACCAGTTCCATGACATTTTTACACAAACAAAACAAAGGACTAAGACTTGAAAAACTTGATCAACTCGAAATATGTAAACATATAAGGACGGAGGGAAAAATAATTAACGAACAACTTGTGTCCAATTCTGACGCAATCTTTACCGTACTAAAACACACTCTCCAAAGAAAATATAATTGAGATAACACAGAACAATCAATCAAACAAAAGACAAAGGACTTAATATCCCCCGACCCCACCGAACTGCCTGCTAAACCCTACCCATTCCTATAAAAAACAAAGCTTCCCTCCATCCACTCCTCAGAACTGAAGATGACTTCAAAGAGTCGAAACGCGTTTTCAATCAAAAGGGTGCAACGCCTGACGGGAATAAATAATCAGATAAGATATTGTTTGCGTTGAAAACTAATTTCAAGTTTTACGGGAACAAGTTTAGTAAAAAATCCAATTGTATGGAAGAGCCGGAAAGTAAAAATTAATGTCATCCAGCCATGCACGTAATATCTCATGCATGCCAGATGCACTGCAACAACTACCAAATGAGATGGAGCAACATATTGAGGTGCAGGAAACCAACCTAAAGGCAAGCGTACGAAATTGTCGCAAGTAAAAAGCTAGCCGGGATCCTTCGAAATGCTTTGACTTTTAGCACTACATCCCCTTTCGGGCTTTCGCTTAAGATAGTTAGAGTATCTTATTATGTTGATCGTATGAAGCACCACTCGAGAACGTGATTTGGTCAGTACCACGCATCGCCCATGCATCCGTCCACCCAGCTGTGATACATTCTGGTTTGATCATCACTAAATTGGGTTATTGTCCGTTCGAAGAATCGCTGGCAACAAATCTTGTCGATAACGCGATTCGAACCAGGGCCCTTCGAGTTACGGAGCGAGCGCTCTAAGAACTGCACTACGTGGACTACATCCTTGGTTATGACGTAGCCTTTAAATTGGACAATAGGCTTACATAGGTTGTTACTGACTTCAAGGCAATTAATGAATGGATCTGCCTGGTGCGCCTTAAGTTCAAGTCTTTCGACGAATGGTTGGTCACCTCTTATGCTTCCACAGAAAAAAAAGAGGGTGTGCCCAAGGATGGTGCTAATAGCACTATAGAATAAACCGAGGTCGAATTGCCATCAAACGACGTAATAATTCTGCTACGTGAAACAGGGAATGTTTTGTTCGGCGCAAGCCTGTGGATATGTAATAAAATTGACTACAAAATGTTCTTACTTGAAAACTAAATTAACGTTTCCTTTTATGTGAAATTTCTTGGGGGTCTTGGGGGATATATATATATATATATATATATATATATATATATATATATATATATACATATATATATATATATATATATATATTTATATATATATATATATATATATATATATATATATATTTATATTTATATATATATATATGTATATAAATGTATAGATAGATATATATATATATATATATATATATATATATATATATATATATATATATATATATATGTATATATATATACAGTTAGACAAAAAAGTCTCCGTACGGTGCTTATTTTTCTGTATAAGTAAGAATACCGTTCAGATATATCACTATTTTTTTATTCTAGTAATTAATATGTTTTCTATTAACTTATAATTCCAAGATACAGCAAAAAAAAATAAAAACTTACCCATTCGTTTCGATATAGTAATTCAAACCGGTAAATTTATCAACATTTAACATCAAAAAAGTCTCCGTACGATATTACATCTTAATAAAATTATAAGAAAAAGGAATTTGCCTAAAGCTGATATGCTTTCACGCAAACTCGTTCTAAGAATGTTTACGTAGTCCAACCGGTCCATTGTGCTCTCAATGAAGTGTAATTTTCCAACGCCTGAAGCTGCCATACACCCCCAAACCATTACATTACCACCGCCATGCTTGACTGTTGGAATTAGATTTTTGCAATTGAATTCCTCATTTGCTTTGTGCCAAACTTTTCCCTTCCCATCTGATCCAAATATGTTGAATTTACTCTCCTCGGAAAATACAACTCGATTCCAGAAATTAGCGTCCTTATTTTGGTGCATTTTCACAAAGTCTAATCTCTTCTTGCGATTAAGTTTTGAGACCAATGGCTTTCGCCTTGGCTTTCGACCATGGAAATTACTTTCCCATAGAAGATTTCTAATGGTTTCATCACTTACCGTTAAATTAAAGTCTTTTCTAACCTCGACTGCTATTTTACATGCGCTGGTTCTAGGATTATCTTTTATTTTTCTTACTATTGACCGCCGCGCTATATCGCTTAAACTTTTTGGCCGTCCCGAACGGGGCTTACTATTGAACGAACCGGTTTCTCCATATTGCTTAATAACATATTGGACACTTGACTTAGGTCTACCAATTACTTTGAAATTTTACCCATCGACTTGCCTTCGCAATAAAACTTTATGATCAATTTCCTCGTATCTACACCAATTTCTTTACTCATGGCGGAATATTGGATTTTCTGAAGTTGATACAAACTTGCCCGCGGCTGAATCTATATTAGCTGTACTCCAGGAACAATTGTGAACTTTTATTTGTGCAAAGCATTGTTTACATAACTATGTAAACAATGCAAAGCATTGTTTAAAAAATTTCGTACGGAGACTTTTTTGATATAAAATTTTGTAAAATTCACTAAATTGAATTACTATATATTAAGAAATGGATAAATTCCTGCATTTATCCCTGAACTTTGTTACAAAAGAGCTCTAGAAAACATTGCAATCATTAAAGTCAAAAAATATTGAATTACGTGAGAGATGTTCATAAAAATCAAGAAAAAGTAGCGTCGTACGGAGACTTTCTTGTCTAACTATATATATATATATATATATATATATATATATATATATATATATATATATATATATATATATATATATATATATATATATATATATATATATATCTCTATATATGTATATATATATATATATATATATATATATATATATATATATATATATATATATATCTCTATATATATATATATATATATATATATATATATATATATACGTATATATATATATATATATATATAAATATATATATATATATATATATATAGAGATATATATATATATATATATATATATATATATATATATATATATATATATATATATATATATATATATTGTTACATGTCCAAACAATTCTGCGAGCTTCTGCAGCAACTGTTGTCGCAACTATTAATAACATCATGATCAACGAATGTGCTCGAAAGCTCAACAATGGACCAAGTAGATCCATGATCAACATCTGAAAGTAACGTCACTTCCGCCACTCAGAATTGCTCGAATATTCCAGGTAGCTCTCGTTAGAACATTCGCCAATGTACGAGAAATGGATTGAATGACTAGAGACCCTTTATAAAGCCGAGCTGAATGAATGGAGGGTAATAGTAAAAACTGCGATAAGAGTGGAGCGCGAATTAAAAGCGATATTGATTGATAGCGAAGTGATTTTCGTGGTACAGACAGTTGAAATATAAGTTGATAGACAGTGAAAATTAAATTAAGATGAGATTTCTAAAAAAGTGGAATTAGTGATTGTGCATTCTTAGTAAACAAACTCTTTTAACTTAATTTAAAAGACAGTGCGTTGACACTTTCTCAAAACATTAAAATTATCGGCCGCGAACCATAACACGTGATAATATAAACATAGATACATATATATATATATATATATATATATATATATATATATATATATATATATATATATATATATATATATATATATATATATATATATTTATATGTGTATACATATATTATTACATGTATACATATACGAGTATATAGGTACATATATATATATATATATATATATATATATATATATATATATATATATATATATATATATATATATCCGGGATGTAACGAAATTCGTAAATACGTTGGGGGCCGCAATTTGGCTTCTATTTTCACCTCATTTTCAGGGTAAGTGTAATCGGCAAATATCTCACCTAAGTTCGATAACCAGCCAAATTGGCCGAGTGAAACCAAAAGTGCCGGTCATTTCGGAGGAAAATCCGTGATTTCTGTTGTGATCAAATTATTATCTGGACGAAATATAGAGGTTCATTGAACTGTGTGATGAAGCTGACAATAAAAAATCCAACGTTGAATTGTCTAAAAGCAAATGGCGGCCGCTCAAAAGTCGAAAAACGTTCAAAAATTTGTTATTGAAAAGGTTTCAGTTTTTTCCTGAATGCTTTATATCCATCAGATGGTTGCTTGTCGGCCAGCTAGTTCAGAGAGAAATTTCGGTCATTGGTCTTGATGCGAGCAGCCTACGCTCGAATATATTTTTTCGGCCACTGCCTCAAATT
This sequence comes from Odontomyia ornata, assembly GCA_963969285.1. Classification (NCBI taxonomy): domain Eukaryota; kingdom Metazoa; phylum Arthropoda; class Insecta; order Diptera; family Stratiomyidae; genus Odontomyia; species Odontomyia ornata. The sequence continues at coordinate 368,044,580 of OZ017739.1, read as the reverse complement.
GCCCGTTTGAAACGCTTTCAAAAATTTTTTGGAGGAAAATTCCAACATTGCTGTACTGTGTGTGCCAACAAGTCAAAGATAGAGCGATGCAAATTATAAGTGGATAGAAAGACCTTATTGCAACCATTAAATATCTCTATTTTGTTTACTTTCTTTGTAAAACTAACACTCTTTCAAAATAAAAACAAAAAATTAAATTAACGAACGTCGACCCCTGGTGAAGAAAATTAGCAACCTGCAGCTTGTGTGGTCTTACCGCCAAAAGTAGCCCCAGAAATGACGATCGTTCCACTGCTCTTAGCGTAAAAAATGTCTCAAGTTGACTTGGAAAGCTGACAGAGGTCGAACTCTTCGCCCTGGTGATGTTACATTGTAACTGCAAAAACAAACAGATTGAAGAATATCGAATGGAATTGGTCAGAAGAATCAGCAAATGCTCTAGTCCTCAATGTTGTAGATGAGCCACAAATTGTTGTCGTCGTGAAGCTCATCAGTTGGGGGAGCCAATGGTGATATTGGGCTCAATCGTTGGAACCCAAGGAACAGGAATGTATTGATGAGTTTCGGAGGATCTTGACGATCTTTGCGCATACCGAAATCAAAAACATCCATTTCCAATTTATCGTCGCGAACTCAAGCAAAGATATCCGGTGGGACGGTTTAAAGTAAACCATTCAGCTATTAAAACTAGAGGCAATATAAATCTACACAGGTCGAGGACAAATCAACTAAAAACACGAAGTTACACCGGGAAAACGAATTACTTTGGCTTTAATATCTAGCGCTTACATCATTCCTACCAACTGTCACGATTGTCATTCCTGAAATCCGTTCTGCTCTGCAGTGTATTTATTACAGGTGTGTTGAGCAATTATTCTTCCCAGCGAATCTGCACAATTATTCTATTGCACTATATATTTATTTTATTTGGTGTATACATATTTCGGCTGCTACATGCGGTCTTCATCAGTGCACTAACTACGTATTTAACAATTTTTATTTCTCTTCAATACTATTTACATTTTTATTTCTATTTTTTTATTACCACTACAATTTTATTCCTACAACGGTGCACTGCGATAACTTCTGGATGAAATAAAGAAATATAAAATCAACCTCCGTGCAGTGCAATAAACTAGATGGCACGGTGAAGACATATTTGACACGCGAGCGCACACCGTGTTTAAAAGCGGATAACTGCAAGGTGGCCTTCATTGTTGAGAGTACATTTAAATAGATTATCACCGACTTCAAACTCATTATCGAAAGGCTCTGCGTAATTCGTATCAAGAGTAATTTTTTTAATGTCTGGCTGTTTAACTGTCACGCGCCTACAGAAGACAAGGAAGAATCAATCAAGGACGAATTTTACAGCAACCTAGAACTCATTATCGATGCGTTGCCGTCAAACGATATTAAAATTATTCTGGGTGACCTATGCAAAAACCAGCCAAGAAACGACACATAGAGGAATACCTAGAGAATGCAGCCTCCATGCAGGGACCAGCGGCAATGGACAACGGCTGATAGAGTTCGCTACAAGCTTATAAAGGCCAAATTCCGATGCCGCATCTCCAAGAGTATCAGTTACTTCAAAGTAACAGATAAATAAGCTAAATGATAGCTCTGTAACGTCCACATACATGTCAGGGCTGAAAACTCGCATCAACATATCGTCGCAGGCGGGAGAAAGTAATGATGACATCAAGACCATGTGGATCACAGTAAGAGATGCAGTAACAGAAGCAACCGAGGATTTGGGGAACCAGCCAAAGAAAAGTAGGAACAACCGATACGACGGAGAATGTATTAAAGCACTTAAAACAAGGAACCAGGCGCATTAACTATACATCCAGCGACCAACTCGGGCCAAAGAATAATAATATAAAAACCTTTGAAGTCAAGGCTAAGAAACGTGCCGAAGAAATAAACTTAACTTTGACATCCCAACAAAACTAGTCCGCATGGTCGTCACAATGCTAAACTCAGAGTTGCAGATCAAGGTAAACGATCAATTAACGGAAAGTTTGATTATGGAATCAGGCTTAAAACTAGAGGATAAACTTGTCCCAATGCTCTTTAATATTGCGCTGGAACCCGTCATAAGGAAGACATCAGCTGAAACGTAGAGTGCACTTAGTTCAAGTCCACAAAATTGGAAATAAATGCTGATGACGTCAATATTAATGCACGTTCAATTTTATCTGGCAAAGGAGCGTTTCTGACTCTAGAATCTGAAGCAAACCGAATTGGCCTACGAGTCAATGAAACTCAAACAAAATAACTTGAACTGCAACCATGAAAGTGTGGTTTATTTTATCTACCTTGGAGCCAACCTGAATAGAAGAGGCACCAAAAAGGATGAGATTGTATGCCGCATAAGCACCGCAAATTAAGCATATTACTCAGTACTTCCGGTTCTAAGGTCCAGAGTGGTGTACAGGCGAAATAAGCTCCGCATTTACAAAATACTAGTCAAACCCTTCCTGCTATATGAAAGTGAAATGTGGACCATGACGAGCGAATCCGAAAAGGTAGTGGGCGTATTTGAACGCAAAGTGCTTCGGAAAATCTACGGCCCAGTGAAACAAGGAACAGAGTGGAGATTACGTTACAGCGTTGAGTTGTATGAACATTTTGACGATCCACCTGTTTCTTCTTGCGTAAAATTACGCAAATTGCAATAGGTGGGCCGTGTACAAAGCATGGAGCCAAATCACCTGAAGTAGCTTTTTCAGCTTTTGCCCTGATTTGCCCAGAGAAACTCATCTTCGAGTCGATTAACAATCCCATTTGTCATTCCTACCCACCTAGGGAACGCTGATTATTTATGCCTCTGTCCGCCGCTTTGTCATGCTTCCTAATGTATGACTACATCTATATCAAACAATTGAATAGATTCTTATCTTTTTGAATATGGACTAGATATACCCCAGAGTTACTCGGAGATTTAAAAGACTGGAAAGTATTTAATCCCCAATACGATATACGTTTGACGATCTTGTAAGGTTTTGTAGGAATTACTTCAATAAGAGTTATTAGGAATCTCGATCTAACATTTTACTTCATTGAATTACTGGTATCAATAAAAGCAATTGATTGACCTCGACTTTTTATTCCTTCCAGATTTTCTACATCTGAGCGACGCAACAAATTATTTGCACCATTAATAGTATCAGAACAGATTACAGCGACTGATTCAAATTCAGACCTTAATAAATACCATGACTATGGAAAGTCGTTTGCTTCACCGCAGAACCTCCAGGAACATGAAAGGGCACATTTAAATCCTAACTCAGATAATTCTTTACTTTGCAACAACGCATCCGCATTCTCGCAAGATGCAAAGCCTCATGGGCTTTATCATTCTCATACACTCCAACATAAATGCGGTGAATGTGGAAAGTTATTTTCAAGAGTTCATACATTGAAGGCTCATCAAATTATACATTCAAATCCAAATATGCTGAAGTGTGAGATATGCAACAAATCATTTTCTCTACCATATAGTCTAAATGAACATAAAAAATTGTATCATACAAGCACAGACATAAATCATAAACATAAATGCGAGGAATGTGGAAAATCATTTTCATGGGCTCTAAGTTTGAAGGATTATGTAGCTCTTCATACCAATCCTGATTTATTCAAATGTGATATCTGTGGAAAGTCGTTCAAAACTTCCGCTACATACAAAGATCATCAAAATGTACATTCGAATCCTAATAAATTTACCTGTGAGATATGCAACAAATCGTTCACGTTATCAAGGTCTTTTAGAGCACATAAAGCTGTGCATGCTAATCCAGACCTATTTAAATGCCAGGAATGCGGGAAGTCATTTTCAAGAGCTCAGACATTGAAGACTCATCGAATTCTTCATTCCAATCCTGACTTATTTAAGTGCGATATATCTGAAAAGTCTTTCAGTCATGATCATGCGGCACATTCGAATCTCGATGCACCCAAGAGTGAAATATGCAACAAATCATTTACAACGTTAACAGATTTGATCCACCATAGAGCCTTGCATGCCAATCCAGATTTACATAAATGCAACGAATGCGGTTCATCATTTAGGTCGGCTCGGTCATTAAAAGATCATCTAGCTTTCCATTCTAATCCTGATTCGTTCAAGTGTGATTTACATATGTGGAAAATCATTCAAAACAGTTCAAACCTTAAGGCGACATAAAAAAGGTCACTCAAATCCCAATATACTGAAGTGTGAGATATGCAACAAATCATTTGCGCGCCCAGATAGTTTGAAATTACATAAAGCTGCAATGCATACCAATGCAGGAGTATTTAAATGCAGTGAATGCGGGAAATCATTCAGATGGGCTCGAGGTTTGGAGCAGCATATGGCTCTACATTCTAATCCCGATTTATTTAATTGCGATTTATGTGGAAAATCGTTCAAAAAATTTCAAACCTTAAGACAACATAAAATTGGTCACTCCAATCCCAATTTACTGGAATGTGAGATATGCAATAAATCATTTACGCTCCCATATTATGTGAAATTACATAAAGCTGCTATGCATACCAATGCAAGAGTAGGTAAATGCAGTGTATGCGGGAAGTCATTCAGGTGGGCTCAAAATTTGAAGCAGCATATGGCTCTGCATTCTAATCCTGATTTATTTAAGTGCGATTTATGTGAAAAGTCGTTTAGCCAAGCGAGTACATTGAGAAAACATAAAACAATGCATTCAAAGCCATAAAGTAAAAACTCTTACTATCGCATACATGACCACATGTAGGTTGGCTTTTGTCACAAATTGATAGGGTGATATGTGAGAAATCACGGAATTCGATGTTTTGACTGGGTTTTGAAAAGGATTTGAGCGTTGAAAACCGGATGTTTCGTGGAGAATATACTAGTGCTTCTTGTAAAGTGAAAACTGTTTCAACAATTCCGATTTATTTAATTGCGATTTATGTGGAAAATCGTTCAAAAAATTTCAAACCTTAAGACAACATAAAATTGGTCACTCCAATCCCAATTTACTGGAGTGTGAGATATGCAATAAATCATTTACGCTCCCATATTATGTGAAATTACATAAAGCTGCTATGCATACCAATGCAAGAGTAGGTAAATGCAGTGTATGCGGGAAGTCATTCAGGTGGGCTCAAAATTTGAAGCAGCATATGGCTCTGCATTCTAATCCTGATTTATTTAAGTGCGATTTATGTGAAAAGTCGTTTAGCCACGGAGTACATTGAGAAAACATAAAACAATGCATTCAAAGCCATAAAGTAAAAACTCTTACTATCGCATACATGACCACATGTAGGTTGGCTTTTGTCACAAATTGATAGGGTGATATGTGAGAAATCACGGAATTCGATGTTTTGACTGGGTTTTGAAAAGGATTTGAGCGTTGAAAACCGGATGTTTCGTGGAGAATATACTAGTGCTTCTTGTAAAGTGAAAACTGTTTCGATTTCTTCGTCCGTTCAATTTTAAATGCTGCGAAAGCTAAACTAATAATAGTTTGTTTACTACTAAAAGCTCTACTGTCAGTGGAAGGAACCTTCGTACAGTTTTATTTAGTTTGTCCAAATATGAAATGGCAATTCAACTGACGTTTATAATTAAGCTCCTCATTTAGTGTAGTTTTCTAAGCAATAATTGAAATGGAATTGTTTGAAAGCAAATATGTCTGATGACAACTAATGATGATTATTTTATAGGTGATATTAATTTTTCCTAAATATAGATGGTACAAAATATAATTTTACTTTTATCTATAACAAGATTCAATTACGCTCCACACGTAATAAACAGAAGAAAAGAGAGAATACCGGAGCTTGTACTAACTATGCCGCCATATATTCTCGTACTATTGATGTTCATTTTTAAGCTCAAAAAAAAACAAAGGATATATGGTGGCGATAGTACTTTGCAAATCGATATATTCAACTTTGTTAAAATAGTATTGTGGCTCAACTTATTAAGTAGAAAGTTCATCTGGTGATTCAATAAAATTTTGTAGTCAACTGAGAGATATAGTACGAGTAAGATATATTCAAATATTTTTTCCATTTGTTAATTCTATTGATATTTAGGTGACAAATGTTCGAAGATTTTGTTGAAAGTCTCAGAAGTTTTTCAGATAAAAATCACCATTAAACCGTAGCTAACAAATTTGAGATTTCAATAAGAAATGTTAAAATTTAAAATCCATGCTTGTTTAGGAAGGAACATACAAATTAGATCAGCCGCTTTGTAAATTGATTTGAAAAGATAAGATTGAAGAATTACGTACTGCAATTACACAATTACCTCTAATCATGCCTCGTAATACTTAATACCGCTATGTAGACCCTAACTCATCCACTTCACCCTTTAAAGCTCAACCTAAACTTCACGAGCTTAATATTCCTATCCGACCTGTTGTCAATTACTGCCTGGCTCCTGCATACAAATTAGCACAACAGTTGACAACGATATTGAGTGAAGTCATACTTCTCGAAAAAGACAGACATTAAAAAACAGCCGCAAATTAGGGAGCGAAAAATCAGTGTTCAGTTGGGACGGCCTTGGGAGTGGGGCATCCGGAGGGTGGTGTCCCCTCGCACCCTTCCCGACCGCATCAATGATCCAAATCGATGATTTGGCCATAAGAGAAGTGAAAAGCTAATCGTCCCAGGCGAGAGGACGACTAAAAAGGGAAGCATCGCCCGATGGCTAGCTCAATTTTTGCCTAGGAAGAGTTTGCCAACGTTGCGGGCTCCATACCCGTTAGGGGGAAAGGAGAGCACCGATTGTTTTTCTCTTAAGGATTATTCTTTTATTTTTTTTTATAGATTCAATGCCACGCCTACAAATCCTCAGTGAACCTTCAATCTTATACCGTTATTTATTAGTTCCTAAAAGGCTATCTACGAGCAAATATGCAACTGTTACTATTCAAACATTGAAAATTCTTGATTGTTAAAGTCTCTGTGTATGTATTTAGACATATATAATAAAGGGTTTAATCATAATAATAATTTGTAATTTTTCTTTTCATGGCGTTCTACTGAACTTCAACTTCAATTCATCGTAATATTTCTAGAAGAGTGAACAAAATATAGACATACGAGTACATAATCTATCTGGATATTAATTAATCGATGCCAACTTAACTTCAATTTTTCCTGTTCTTATTTTTGTGTATAATTTTCAATATAAAAGTTCAAAAAATCTACAAACATGGGAATAAACATTCACGAGTACTCATCGCATTTCCTCGCCGAGCGCTCGTTGCGGTAATGCGGCGGCTGAATAACAATTCTCGATTTTGATTCTTTCAATTAGTTTTCTCTTGTCCCCTGAAATGCATATTTTTCGTAATCCATAATTTTTTCTATTGGACTGCTGTTTTTGATCAAGTATAACAAATTTCAATAAATATATTATGATACTATGACTTATCTATTCAATTATTTTGTTTATTTGTATGTATCTGCTATTACAGAGCTGCAAGTATAACGGCACTCTTTAACTTGAGTTGAGTTTTTCAATGTCTGCATGAATTGTCCTAACTCCAAACTGTTAAGTGCATAAATTACTGCTTGGAATTGTCTAAGGTTTAATCATAATACTTCTTCAATCGAACCTGCAACAACGGCGCTTCATATTGTAAATATAAATATACAATCGCACCAAGCACGGCTTCGCACTATTGTTTCGGGAGAGAGATTTCACTTCAAATACGTGCGAAAATAAAGTTCGATTTTTTCTTCGTACGCATGTATTTTTGTATTTCTCTTGGTTGTCACTCTGGGATTGTTCGTTGTTGGATTACTTGCAAAGACGTATAAATAAATGGACGAGCAACGAGAATCTATGTACTCGTCCGTGTGAGAAGCAAATTTACCACATAAATAAGTTATAAATAACTTACGCTCTCGAAATTATATGATACCCTCTGCTTCTCCTTCCGAATTGTTTCTAGACGGGTTTTCTTTCCTCTCTTCAGAAGAACCACTTCCCCCACTGACACCCGCGCACACCGACAAAATTTAATATCACGTGCACACGATCGCGCCTTCGTTATCATTCGTAAAACAGTTTGAGTACAACACAACAAACGACTCTCACAGAAAACTAGAACGTCAAAGCAAAACAAATTCGTAGAAGCGCGAAAACTGCGAGAAAACTCAAGTGTCAAAGCCGATGGAAAATTCGTAAGTTTTCAATAAAAGCAGTGAACTAAAGTGCCGATTTCGAACGCGCGATCTTCAAAATTAAAAACTTTTTAAACGTGAACGTGTTTCGGAGTGAATTAAATGCAAAAACAAAAGCATATCACTTCAAACTTCAACTTCACACAACTATAGCGAAATTGCTAATTGCTTCGGCTCTCGCGACCTGTTGCAGTTCCAGTACCCTCTATATCTATGATTACTTGGATGCTTAACTCAATGTGTTCACAAGTGTCTTTTTCCGCCCTATGAATCGCAACGTAAAAATGGCGTGACAAGTTGTATTTTTTAATGCGATGTTTCTTCGCGCACTTTACCTGCATCTATAACTGATAATGATTTGATGTACTGCAGCGATGGTCTGCTGCCTCGGCATAAGAGGATGGTAATATCCGCCGAGATTGGCCTTGTCTGGGGACGCGTGAATGCGCTGGTAGGCCAGCGTTGCGGTGTTTTGGGGCGGGTTCTTTCCCCCTAGCACAAGGACCCACTACAAAATTATTTCCAATTGACGATTTACAAAACGGTCGAATGCCGGTCGACTGATGTCGAGTACGAGGTAACCTACTAAGGGTTTGCGGGGACTTCGTCATTACCTGACGATTCTTATGACCCACAAGTAAGAGTGGGGCATTCAGATGGAGGCGGTGACCTCTCGCCCCCCTCCCAACCGGATCAAGATCCAAATGTTGAAGAGGCCATATATTTCACTTTTGAGCGGAAAACTCATACAAACATAATTTGAATGAACTTGCCCATCAAAAGAGAAATATAGACGTGACCGATTTATGTTATAGAACTATGTGATCGAATCACATAACCCTATACAATAAAAGGGCAAGCGAGCGGAAGTCCACTCTACCCGGCAAGAGTCCCTGGACACAGCAAAATGCTGGAGTGCGCCCAATGGCTAGCCCATATTAAGCGGAAAGCCTTCCATCGTGGCTGGGCCCATACCCGGTCAGAAGGATAGAGTGGAAAGACCGACGGTATAATTTTATTTCATCATTCCTTTTCTTTTCGTTTTAACAAAGATATTTCCATTCCACATGCTGCATCGATTAAACGCAAACAAGAACAAAACAAAATATTGCAAATCACAACCAGTAGCAAAACGGAAGGCTTCTTCTTTCGAAAGCAGATATAAAAATTTTTTTTTTTTTAAATGTAGTAAATTAGATCACTTTGATTTGACACTATTGGTATTACAGAAATTGATTTCAGTAGTATATCAAGAAAAGATTTTGGTATAATAGAATAAAATTTTTGGTTATAAATACAAATACATATAAATATTTCCAAAATATAGAGAGAGAAAACAAACGGTGTGAGATTTTCCTAGATGACGATTAATGTTTTTAAATTAAGATTTGTTTTTTGTGTTATCTAACTTAAGACGTTGAATAATTTTCTGTTTCTTTGTAGCTTCAAGATATTGCCACTAATGAGTGCGATCAACTGAATCGATGAATGATGTCAGGAAGGAAGAAGCACAGGAATTGATTTAATATGGTGCATATGGAGAGTGTTCATTGAATATTTTGGATTTGTTGCCTTGCACAATTTCTTCTTCGTAGTTTTAATGACGTCGCGACTATTGACCCTGGTAAAATATTGAATCGAATGATTTTTAATTATCAGTTGTCTGATATATGGTAGTCATTTGTTAACTCAAGCTCGATCCATTATCATCAATTGCGTCTTTTCAACTCCACAGACCTGAAGATGATTTGGATGCGCTGCGCGAAGAAATCTTTAAACGCCAAATATCGTCTTGAAGATGTTGCAGATCTCTTCAATGCAAGGATAATGATTCTTCAATGCAAGACAGTTATGATTGTTTCTGGCACGATCAGTTGTATTAGCCGCTGTTGACGCCACCGCCAGCTGTGATACTAGTCACAAATTTGTGATGCATTATTGAGGCGATATGTTTGCTACATATGACTGCACATATGCGTCTCCATTGCGTTCAACTAATCAATCAAAAATCGTTGAAATTGGCGGAATTCCCATGCAGGTAGCAGGTACGAGAAACTTTTCAATAGACAAACTTCTTTGCATTACTTTGAAATTGCCGTCTTACATTTGATAAGGCTCTTGAATTAAATTATTTTGTTAATTCACTAGGTAAACTGGCAAAATATATTTATCATTGATTTACGCCCAGAAATCTGATCACAAAAACAAGGCTTCGGTTTTCTATCCACAATTATGATAAAATCAAATAGATGTATATTATATAGAGCACTTCTTAGAAAATCTATTTATGACTGCTTCTCGGAAGTAACACTATAATAGTGATTGCTATTGGAAAATTTTATTATCGATTACCAACACTCCGATTCCCATTAAATAGTACACTACATATTAGACCATCAATTATCTATTTTCGTCACAAATGCATAAAGATCTTTATTAGCAGAAATATTTTCTCTGAATATACTTAACTCACTAGAAAAAAGTAAATTTCCACCCCTCTAATCCACAACAAACACCACACAGCTCAACAAATTGTTCCTGTCCTCTCCATTCCAGTATCCATTCTCCATAATAAACCAATTCCTCCCAAAACTACATTATCCATCCACAGCTGTTTAATAAATTTCCCTTATCGATCTTGAATCAAACACCAACCCCATCCACTTTTCTGTTACGTCTATTTCATTCGTTATTGCCTTTGAGGAACAAACAAATGGAGAGGCTGTGCCTTTGAGAAACCAGATAAAACCGAATTGCACATCCAAATGTTCACGTTTCGCAACAACCCCTGCGACCGCCTGCCTAAATACGTGTCTTATTGCACCTACCCCAGCGAGCATTATTCTAAAGCTAGTTAAGGGGTACCCAATGGGTTTTCATAAAAAAGTAAACAAACGCTTATACAATCGTAAATATGAATTTATTGCAAGTAACACTTCACAAAACCAAAAAATAGCATTGAATACGATTAAAACATTATGGCTATTTTGGATAGAAACACTGTCGTGTCGATAACACATCGTTTCTAGCAATAATGCACAGTACACTATTTATTTAGTTCCTCGCTTCGATTTACAATGTCACTCCTGAAAATGTTGTTATCCCTAAACCAGGTGTAATATGACTTTCACTCAAAACTTACGACAGATACAAGCCATATGGTAGCAATTTGCATATGTATTAGTCGGCCTACTATGGACAAGCTTCCGGTAGCTGTCATCCAACTGCGGAATTAGCAAATGCTTATATTTCGTCATATATACTATTTCCCGAATAAAAAACGTCCCGAACGCATTCCGTGCATGCTATAAATTCACCTTGTATAGCCCATTGTGCTCCTAAACTTTCCAAGACGAGCAAATGAAGCACACGTTTTGCACCTTCGACTGATAGCTCAGCGTTGAGATGTAAACAAACTCCTATAAATTCACTTTGGAAGGCGATAAAAACTAAACGGGTATAAGAACTGAAATAATTTTCACTTCACTAGGAGCGCTATTGTGTTCTCCGCGGATCATCTGGATTTCACTGTAGAAATCCGTCTCTAAACCGTACAAAACCTCGAATTTTTGTTGGCACCTCCACAATTCTTCATATAACGCCATGTAAGTTAGCCAGCAAAGTCGGCCTACTAATGGTCATGTGTGTGGTAGTAAGCGCTGCTGCTATATGGCTTGTATCTGTCGTAAGTTTTGCTTTCACTACAATCAATATGTACGTTCAGACCAAAACTGACGATAGATACAAGCCATATATTAGCAATTTGCATATGGATTAGTCGGCCTACTATGGACAAGCTTCCGGTAGCTGTCACCCAACTGCGGCATTAGCAAATGCTTATATTTCGTCATATATACTATTTCCCGAATAAAAAACGTACCGAACGCATTCCGTGCATGCTATAAATTCACCTTGTATAGCCCATTGTGCTCCTAAACTTTCCAAGACGAGCAAATGAAGCACACGTTTTGCACCTTCGACTGATAGCTCAGCGTTGAGATGTAAACAAACTCCTATAAATTCACTTTGGAAGGCGATAAAAACTAAACGGGTATAAGAACTGAAATAATTTTCACTTCACTAGGAGCGCTATTGTGTTCTCCGCGGGCCATCTGGATTTCACTGTAGAAATCCGTCTCTAAACCGTACAAAACCTCGAATTTTCGTTGGCACGTTCACAATTCTTCATATAACGCCATGTAAGTTAGCCAGCAAAGTCGGCCTACTAATGATCATGTGTGAGGTAGTAAGCGCTGCTGCCATATGGCTTGTATCTATCGTCAGTTTTGGTTCAGACACATTCTCGAACCGAAAAAACGAACAAATTCTGAATCGTGCCGGACTCGCGAGAGGAGAAATGGAAAATTAATGGAAATGAAATGACAATCAGTCTCAGGAACGTGGTCATACCAAAACTAACGTTAGTTAGGAAGCCATATGGCAACAGCGCTACACATGACCATCAGTAGGCCGACCTTGCTGGCTAACTTACGAGGGTCATTCAACAAGTACTTAGCCTCACTGCCCGATGGCGCTGCTATTACAAAAGAGTTTAACCATCGTGCAGTACATTCAACAAAACTAATGAAGGGAATTGAAAACTTTGACAGTAGGCTACTAAAGAATGTACTGCACGATCGTAAATTTTTTTGTAATAGCAGCGTCATTGGGCGATGAGGCTGCGTACTTGTTGAATGACCCACGTACATGGCGTTATATGGAGAATTATGGAGGTGCCAACGAAAATTTGTGGTTTTGTACGGTTTCGAGACGGATTTCTGCAGTGAAACTCAGATAGTCCGCGTAAAACACAATAGCGCACCTAGTGAAGTGAAAATTATTTCAGTTCTTATACCCGTTTAATTTTTATCGCCTTCTAAAGTGAATTTATAGGAGTTTATTTACTTCTCAACGCTGAGTTATCAGTCGAAGGTTCAAACCATGTGCTTCATATGCTCGTCTTGAAGAGTTTAGGAGTACAATGGACAGTGCAAGGTGAATTTATAGCATGCGTTGAATGTGTTTCGTACGTTTTCACTCAGAAAATAGTACATATTCCGCAATATAAGCATTTGCTAATGCTGCAGTTGGCTGATAGCTCACGGAAGGTTGTCCATAGTAGGCCGACCAAAACTGACGACAGATACAAGCCATATGGTAGCAATTTGCATATGTATTAGTCGGCCTACTATGGACAAGCTTCCGGTAGCTGTCACCCAACTGCGGCATTAGCAAATGCTTATATTTCGTCATATATACTATTTTCCGAATAAAAAAAGTGCCGAACGCATTCCATTCATGCTATAAATTCACCTTGTATAGCCCATTGTGCTCCTAAACTTTCCAAGACGAGCAAATGAAGCACACGTTTTGCTCCTTCGACTGACAGCTCAGAGTTGAGATGTAAACAAACTCCTATAAATTTCACTTTGGAAGGCGATAATAACTAAACGGGTATAAGCACTGAAATAATTTTCACTTCACTAGGAGCGCTATTGTGTTCTCCGCGGATCATCTGGATTTCACTGTAGAAATCCGTCTCTAAACCGTACAAAACCTCGAATTTTCGTTGGCACCTCCACAATTCTTCATATAACGCCATGTAAGTTAGCCAGCAAAGTCGGCCTACTAATGGTCATGTGTGTGGTAGTAAGCGCTGCTGCCATATGGCTTGTATCTTTCGTCAGTTTTGAGGCCGACTAAACATATGCAAATTGCCACCATATGGCTTCCTATCTTACGTTAGTTTCGGGTCACACCATTTCCTATGGAGTTTATATTAGCATAGCCTCTCTATTTATTCCGTTCCTCAAAGCCCTAAGTATATAACGCACATCACTCGTTATCGATCGATGCGCAACGGCATAGTCAAAGTCAAAAGCGCTTCATTCAATACTAATCGTTATAAATTTTAAAAGAATATAAAGCAAATTTCAAACAATAACAATACAAAAACTTAATGGCTCTCTAAATTTATACGTTATCAGTTAAACAAATTTTATTAAAAAAAACTATAGCAAATTCACATTAAGATTATAACATATTTTATGATTTGATTGGAAAAAGGAGAAAAAACCAACCTACATTATTCAAAATTATTTATAATTTTACCACAACAGTGCACTTTGATTCTACATATAAAAGGTTATAACCTTATTCTAATAAAAACTCAATCAAAAAACTTCCATCTTAACTAAAAAATTCTATCACAATATTCCTAACCTACGCGTTTAACCTTATCTCTGAACCTAATATAATAAACATAACATATACCTAACCTTCAAGACGAAAATTTAATGGCTCTCTAAATTCATATGTTATCATTAAACACATTTCATCGAAAAAAACTATCAAATTCAATTAAGTAAGATTGTTACATATTTTGAAATACAATTGGAAAAAGGAGAAAAAATCAACCAACACTATCCTAAAATTGTTTATAATTTAAACACAACAGTGAACTTTAATCCTACTCCTAATATGTTTTAACTTAATTCTAATAAAATTCAATCAAAAACTTTATCTTATGCAAAAAAATTTTACCAAAATATGCCTAACCTACACGTTTAATCTTATCTCTAACCTAATATAATAAACATAACATATACCCAAAACTGACGATAGATACAAGCCATATGGCATCAGCGCTTACTACCTCACACATGATCATTAGTAGGCCGACTTTGCTGGCTAACTTACATGGCGGTATATGAAGAATTATGAAGGTGCCAACGAAAATTTGAGGTTTTGTACGGTTTTGAGACGGATTTCTACAGTGAAATCTAGATGGCCCGCGGAGAACACATTAGCGCTCCTAGTGAAGTGAAAATTATTTCAGTTCTTATACCCGTTTAGTTTTTATCGCCTTCCAAAGTGAATTTATAGGAATTTGTTTACCTCTCAACACTGAGCTATCAGTCGAAGGTGCAAAACGTGTGCTTCATTTGCTCGCCTTGAAAAGTTTAGAAGTACAGTGGACAGTACAAGGTGAATTTATAGCATGCACGGAATGCGTTCCACACGTTTTTTGTTCGGAAAATAGTATATATGACGAAATATAAGCATTTGCTAATGCCGCGGTTGGGTGGTAGCTACCGGAAGCTGTCCATAGTAGGCCGACAAATACATATGCAAATTACTACCATATGGCTTCCAATCCAACGTCAGTTTTGCTTGAAACCCAAAAACTAAGTAACGAAAAACACAAAAAATGAAAATAAACTCGAATAATTTAGACAACGGGATAGTCCTATACGTAATTATCGCTAACAAATATTGTATTGTTTGGAGAACTATCAGACATTGATATTAGTTGTAGACTGGATGTGATACCCAGCTGGTTTTATGCATCCGTCGATGTGGACAGGATAATGTAACCAATAGAAATATTGTGGAAACGTACATATATCCAAAGACAGAAGTCTTTAATAAGTACGACTGAAGTACTCCTTTCTAAGTTTAACTAGGGAATGCGTTCAATTTATATTCAAAGTAAATGCAATTAACCTTCAAATAGCTTTAATTCCATAGTTGAAGTTTAAGCTCGCCAGTATCTAAGCAACAATCAAAATTACATTAGAAAAACTCGGAACGTGTAAATCTTAGTAAATTTAATTATATGAGCTTAGACTGGCTTGACATAATAATGTTAGAACAAATCCATTGTTATAGATTCATTTGATTCAGCGTTTAATAAATAGATTACAATTTATTCCGGGCAGACCAATAGTATTGCAAGTCATACAGGTTGTATTTATAAAAAATCGCAAGACAAATAAATAACGATACATAAATTGTTTAATCAATAAATCAGTCTTCTTCTTTTCGCTAATTTGATGAACCGGCTAGAAGACTAGGATCGATGGCGAGGAGCCTCCTTTAACCCAGCGACCGGGTTGTAGTTTTTCCTGTTGTTGTAGGGGCTCTTGCCTGGATGGTGACTCCTCGCATGCGGACGCGGCCATCGGGACCCTAGGTCCGGTTTGGAGGGATGCGAGGAGGCACCAATTCTATCAGAATGCCTCCACCTCTTACCTTGGGTTAAGAATCTTCTCGTCAAAGACGAGGTAGCGCTCTTGATGGTGCAGGTGAACCCATTTGGGCGACAGTACAATCGCATTTAGTGGTGCGTTTATGAGCCTCTATATTTCGTCGCCACTTTACAATTCGTGTCTACAAGAAATAATTTGTAGTGCGACTCGACGCTAGGGGGAAAGAATCCGCCCATGACACCGTATATGCTAGCCTGCCAGCACATACACGCGTCCCTAGGTCAAGTCAATTTCCAGTGAGCATTGACACCTGGTTCACTGAGGCAACACCGCTGCAAGTGCTTCGCGGACGCATTTAGCCTTGCAAATCACTACAATGCTGGCAAAGTACATACAAGTAAAGTAAGAAATGCGTCAATTTTAGATGTCAATTAAATCAGGAACAATATGTATTTGCCTTTGAAATACTACTCACAGTCTGGGAAATTAATGGATAGAATATTTTCTTACGGCATACATTCCACAACATTCTAAGGCATGTCCAATTTAAGTTTTAATACCTAGACTGTTTGTAAGTTTTAAAATTACATTTTGGTTTTCTTTCCAGCGCGATATCTTGAATTTCTCTTGCCTAAAGTTCAATTAAAATCATCATATATTACTAAAACGTGCGACCTCCGTCCACGTTAAAATCATTATTTTTTCTCGGTAGCGAAAAATATCGATCACTGCAACTGTTACCGATAAATTGATTAGAATGTGTGAAGTCGGTTTATATATGAACCTGCATTTCCAAAAATCCATGCTAACGGGATTGGAGAACGTCGTTACTGATTTGTTCTGTATTTCACAAATAAAGTTATTTGGAGTCTCGAGGCCTTTCAATGTAAACGTTGCTCCGCATACTTTCACATCAATCGAATTTAGGTATATATAAATTGAGTTAAAACTTTATCGTAGAATTAATAATTCTTGTTATAATATGCACTCAAACTAATCCGGACTCGAATGCTGTGCAATTTGACCTATAAATTACGAAACCCGCTCTTTCTTCCTTGCATACCTAGTAATTTGGGCGTGGTTTTGTACTGAAGTGCATCGAATGCCGCTGAAGATATTTCATGTGATTTCACTTGAATTAGTCAGGATTAGATTGATTTTTTTGTGTATGAGTACTTATACATGATTTGTCGCATTATTTTCATTTGCATTGGCATGCAAACCTTTATGTGCTTTGACCAGCGATGGCTCCGTAAAAATCTATTATATACTTCGCACTATACATTGGGATCTGAATGTGCAATTTTGTGGTATGCTAATATACCACGTGCTGGTCAACGACTTTTTTCATTTATTGCATTTATATAACATGAATGAACAGCCATATGTTCTTTTAATATAGAAGCTACTGTATATGAAAAGCTTTATGCTTTTGATAATTTGCATATCTCACACTTCTACTTTTCGGAATCTGAATGTGCAGCTTTATGACGTCTATATGCAATGCCGGTTTTCAATGATTTCCCACACAAATTACACGTAAATAAATCAGGATTTGAATCTGAAGCTTCATGTTTCTTAAATACATTGGTGCTATTTAACGACTTTCCACGTAGATTGAACTTATACAAATCTGGATTGGAATGAAGGCGCATATGCTTTTTCAATGCCCAGGAATTCGCAAACAACTTTCCGCATTCTTTGCATTTATATAAGTCCGGATTTGCATGCAAAGCTTTATGGGCATTAAGCAACGTTGGCGCCTTAAACGTTTTGTCACACACTTCACACTGATATGTATTGGGATTAACATGTAAATTTTTATGATATTTTAATCTATCCGGTGTTGTATACGTTTTATCGCATAAATCGCACTTAAATAGATCTTGGTTGAAATGAAGAGCCATATGAAATTTCAGTGATTGTGCCTTAGCAAATGATTTTCCGCATTCTTTGCATTTATGGAGATCTGGATTGGCATGCAGAGCTTTATGCATGCTGTAATTAGATGAACTTAAAAACACTTTGTTGCATATATCACATTTAAAGGTGTCGGGATTTGAATGAACCGCTTTATGATCCCTATATGAGCGCTCTGTCCTAAATGTCGTTCCACATAAATCGCACTTGAATAAATAAGGCTTAATATGCAGAGTCATATGATCATTCAATCCTTTGCGTTTTCTAAACGATTTCCCGCATTCTTCGCATTTGTATTTGTCTGGATTCGAATGCAAAGCCTTATGATGTCTATATGCATTGGATTTTTTGAACGATTTTCCACACAAATCGCATTTAAATAAATTAGGGTTTGAATGTAAAGCTTCATGTTCTTTATATGCACCAGCACTTTTTAACAACTTTCCACATAGATTGCATTTAAACAAATCAGGATTGGAATGAAGCCTCATATGCTTTTCCATTTTCCAGGAATTCGGAAACGATTTTCCGCATTCTTTGCATTTATATAAGTCTGGATCTGCATGCAAAGCTTTATGTGCGTTAAGTAACGTTGGTGCCTTAAACGTTTTTTCGCAAACTTCACACTGATATGTGTTTGGATTGACATGCAAATTTTTATGATGTTTTAATTTATCCGGTGTTACATACGTTTTCCCGCATAAATCGCACTTAAATAGATCTTGGTTGGAATGAAGAGCCATATGAAATTTCAGTGATTGTGCCTTTACAAATGATTTTCCGCATTCATTGCATTTATGGAGATCTGGATTGGCATGCAGAGCTTTATGATTATTGTAATTAGATGAACTTAAAAACAATTTGTTGCATATATCACATTTGAAGGTGTTGGGATTGGAATGAACCGCTTTATGATCTCTATATGAACGCTCTGTCCTAAATGTCGTTCCACATAAATCGCACTTGAATAAATAAGGCTTAATATGCAGAGCCATGTGATAATTCAATCCTTTGCGATTTCTAAACAATTTTCCACATTCTTCGCATTTATATTTGTCTGGATTCGAGTGCAAAGCTTTATGATGTCTATATGCATTGGATTTTTTGAACGATTTTCCACACAAATCACACTTAAATTGATCAGGGTTTGAATGTAAAACTTCATGCTCTCTAAATGTGTCGGCGCTTTTAAAAGACTTTCCACATAGATTGCACTTAAACAAATCAGGATTAGAATGAAGACTCAGATGTTTTTTCAATCTCCAGGAATTCGCAAACGATTTTCCGCATTCTTTGCATTTATATAAGTCCGGATTTGCATGCAAAGCTTTGTGTGTATTAAGCAACGTTGGTTCCTTAAATGTTTTTTCACACACTTCACACTGATATGAGTTTGGATTTGCATGTAAAATTTTATGATATTTTAATCTATCCGGTGTTGTATACGTTTTCCCGCATAAATCGCACTTAAATAGATCTTGGTTAAAATGAAGAGCCATATGAAATTTCAGTGATTGTGCCTTTGCAAATGATTTTCCGCATTCTTTGCATTTATTGAGGTCTGGATTGGCATGCAGAGCTTTATGCATGCTGTAATTAGATGAACTTAAAAACAATTTATTGCATATATCACATTTAAAGGTGTTGGCATTCGAATGAACCGCTTTATGATCTTTATATGAGCGGGCTGTTCTAAACGGCACTCCACATAAATCGCACTTGAATAAATAAGGCTTGAAATGCAGAGCCATATGATCACTCAATCCTTTGCGTGTTCTAAATGATTTTCCGCATTCTTCGCATTTGTATTTGTCTGGATTTAAATGTAAAGCTCTATGTTGTCTATATGCATGGGATATTTTGAACGATATTCCACACAAATCGCACTTATATAAATCGGGATTATTGTGGAGAGCTTTATGCTCTTTCAATGACAAAGAATTCGTGAATGGTTCCCCACATTCTTCGCATTTAAATATATTCGGATTGGCATGCCAAGCTTTATGATCTTTGAAATACGATGCATTCCCAAAAGATTTGTTGCATATCTCACACTTATTTATATTGCATTTTCCATGTAAAGCTTCATGAGATTTTAATCCACGAAACCCTGTGAACGACTTCCCACACAAAGTGCATTTATATATATTGGGATTAGAATGAAGAGTTAAATGTTCTTTCAATTTCATAGGTTGTGAAAATGATTTTCCGCATATCTCACATTTATAGAGATCTGGATTGGCATGCAAAGCTTTATGCACTTTAAAGTACCATCGCCGCGAAAATGATTTGTTGCATATCTCACACTTAAATAAACTCGGATTAGCATGCTGAGCCTTATGATCATTCCATGCCTGCCCTCTTGCAAATATTTTTCCGCATTCATTGCATTTATGTATGTGTGACTTGGCATCATCAGGCTGTTCATGCTGCTTTAACTTCATTGGTAGCGTAAATGATGTGCTGCATATTCCCTGATTATATATATTAGGATTGAAATCTACAGCTTCATTTTCCTCAAGTGTCTCAATTGATTTATTGCATTGCTCGTATGTAGAAACTCTGAAACGAAGTAGAAGTCGAGTTATAAATTATGATCGTTGTGACATGTAATTTGATATAGACAAAAATTTAGAAATAATACGAGCCACTAGCTAAAATTTCTTTGCTGTGCATGAATAAAACCTAAACCCTATTAAGCGCCCCGTTGAATAAGGACGGATTGTATTAGAATTCGTAAGTTATATTGAAATTACTCATTACATCTGTTTAATTTAGGGCAACCAAATGGGTTGATTTGTGAAAATTAATTGACAAATTAGACTACCTATCTACGTAGCGTATGCTAAAAACGTTACCACTATAGCATGATCAATTTCAAATACTAAAAGTGGCTTTTTGAGTTTATAGCCGGGAGAAAAGAAAAGATGACTACCAGTCAATTAAATCAAAACCGAATGAGTGATTCGAACGAGGAAAGATGCTTGAAACATCGAAAACATTGATTTTTGTAAATTTCGCTAGCACCTTTTTCTTGCGTAAAATTACGCGATCATCACAATAGTTAAAAAAGGTTTTCTTTCAATAAATTAATAACATGATAAAATCAGTTGGAATTTGTTTTTAAGCATATTGTTGTACCGGTTGTAACTTATGAATCAAGATTTTTGTTTCCTTTGGTAGTGAAGATTCGCGTTCTTATCTCCAATTTTAGTACACGAGTATTTCGGCGTAAAATATATCCTAAGTGTGTAACAAAAAAAATCATATAAAAAGATTTAGCTGTCAAAGTGTAAACACGTCGACTTCTTTGGATATCACGAACATATAGACTTCAAACGTGGAAATGCTCGCGGCTAATTATTCTACTGCTTTGGCTTGTTTCACTTTCAAAACGACGGATCAAGGTAGGGAGCCGGTCGAAGTAGCTTCAGTTTGACCCGGGACAGCACATGTTATCTCTTTGATTACGTTTACTACTATTGCCTCTTGTGAACGGTTAATAGTTTGGCTAATGATCGCAGTCAATTGTTGTTTCAAAGAAATAAACACACGAACCGCGCAGCATCCAAGGACTCATTTATGTTTTTGTACTCTTTTCTCAAATATTTTTTTTATTCACTTTGCTTTGCTCTTGCTTCGTCACTATCTGATTTAATAATTACTTATATTTTCTGTTGGAATAATCCCCAATTTTAACTAGAATTCATATAAGTTGCAGCACGAAGATGTTTGTTCGACAATGCGACGACAAAGGATCACGTGGATTTCTGAAAATTGACACGAAGCAAGATCCGCTCGGTTGGAACGCTGCCTTGACTCCCCCCAAAAAAGTCGAACACATTCCAACCAAGTGGTCAGAACTAGGTACACTCAACGGAAATATCCACCGCTTATACTTATCTGAAGAGTTATGACCAAGCCGCGAAATTGCCGCCGACCTTGAAATCCTCATTATTTCCTCGACGAACGCACACGTTATCACGGCAATTCACTCAGCAGCACCGTTTAAAGGTACATTAAACGTGGGATCGATTGTTAAACGGGAAATCCGAACTAAAATTTTGTTTTCACGGAGAAAATTTTCTCTCTTGTTCGCTCAATCACTTTTTCCCTAGTATTGTAAATTAGCTTTATTAATTGTTACTCCGAAATTATATCGTTCACATGGGACACAAGATCTCCACCCACCCTATTTCGATTTATACACGTTATTTTCGCGTTGAGACATTTCGAAAAAAGTTGACTAGCACATAAATTCCGCCGACATTCCGTCGATTTGTACGCGCTGGCGTTTTCAAGTCAACTCCTCCGTTGCTGCCCAGCGCACAGCTAACTGTTGTCGAAGAGACCAACTTTTTCCCCCTCTTTCTTCATTTTCGCGCAGGAACAAGACTTTGCCGACTAGTTTTTATCTTTTCGAGAGATGAGGAATAATTCGGTCAACATGAAATCATGCGTTATCACTCGATGGGAAAATGATATGCGCAGGCATTTGAGGAATCATTCGAACTGATTTCTACCGCTCTCCCTTGTATTATGCATTCGTTGTCCCGGACGCTGTGTCAGCGTTTGAAGTTTTATCTGATGCAGCCAGTCTATTTTCAATATATTAAATATTTATACCCGCGCTCTCAACTTGTTACTCCAGCATTCAACAGCTAACTTAACAAGTAATTTAACGAAAATGTCAACAAGGAGCATGTAGCTGCGTACCAAATATGGCCCAAATGGGTTTAATATAAGCAAAGAGAAGTCAGCTCCATATTCAATGTCGCTAATAGAGAAGCACAGGCGATTATAAATAAAAACAGATATGAAGGGCTTGACCTTGAAGACATAGCTCAAATGGATTTTCCTCAATTGAAGATAGACAAATTTACGAATACAAGAAACCCGGGAGGAGACGTTAGAAAAGTTTTAATGAAACACACATATGCTCAAGTGGTGGTCTATCAAAATGTTTTCCAGTTTGGTTTCCGTGCCAGACATCCAACCGTCCATGCGATAACGAAAGTAATCTCAGACATATGTTGGAAACTAAATAATAGTGATTGTGTTGGAGCATGTCTCATTGATATGGAGAAAGCTTTAGATACGGTTTGATTAAATGGAGTAATATATAAACTCCTTCAGGAAAAGTTCCCCAAACATTTTGTCCACAAGATGTGCAACACGTTGTATGGAAAATCGTTTCTAGTAACTGATGGCGATGCGCGATTTTAAGGTCTTGAACAGTTATTGCACCGCCTCTGCACTTTTCCATATTCGATTTAACGTGTCGCCAACGTTTGCTGATAAGTTATATGGCGTACCGAAAGCCATTAGTCGTTCAAAGAAACCTCCAGAATATGTTCAACGATGTGCAGGCTTACACGGACAATTGGCGAATGAAAGTGAATGCACAAAACTGCGAAACAATTTTGTTTCGGGCAACGGTGCGATTGGCCAATCAAGATCTGAAACGTGATTGGAGGGTGAGGGTAATTCAGAACGGGTTCCACATAAATACTATGTTCGATACCCCGGCGTTTATCTCGATCAGTATCTGTACTATAATGAGCATATCAAAATCATGCTCAGTAAAGCGCGTCAAGTGCTCATGTCCCTCTGTCGACTTTCTCATTCCAGATACATATATTGATCAAAATGTCAATGGCATCTGTTACAAGGCTCTGATTAGACCAGATTTGACATAAAGGTGTTCGACTTGGTATAATTAGAGTGCTAGTACAATGGAAATTATAAGAAATCCGTAGTATAAGGTTAGGTTTTTGGGTCATCTCATATATATATATATATATATATATATATATATATATATATATATATATATATACATACATATATATATATATATATATATATATATATATATATATATATATATATATATATATATATATATATATATATATATATATATACGAGTATATATATATATATATATATATATATATATATATATATATATATATATATATATACGAGTATATATATATATATATATATATATATATATATATATATATATATATATATATACGAGTATATATATATATATATATATATATATATATATATATATATATATATATATATATATATATATATATATATATATATATATATATATTGTCGCGGGTTATGGTTCGCGGCCTATAATTTTAATGTTCCGGGAAAGTGAAAAAGCAATGTCTTTTAATTTAAGTTAAAAGAGTTTACTTAATTACAAAAGTGCACAATGATCAATTTAACACTTTCACTAATTTTAATTTTCACTATTAAAATTCTAACACTTGTCCATAAATTTCTTATCGCAATTGTCTTCTCAAAATCACCTCACTATTACTTGATCGCTTTTCAATTCGCTTTCCACACACTATCGCAAGTTTTTATCGCGGTCGAATGAATGCCACCATTCATTCAGCTCGCCTTTATATAGGGTCTCTAATCATTCAACTCAGTTCTCGTACATTGGTGAATAAGCGGGAACATTCCAGCATGAATGGGCAGTGACTCACTTTCAGATGTTGATAATGCTTGTTGGGTTCTCGTGGGTTCGAGTAAATTCATTTGTTGACGTTCTTAATGATTGTGAAAACAATTGCGACAGTAGCTCGCAGAATTATTTGTACATGTAATTATTTGTACATGTAACACTGCCCCCACCTCAGTTCTTTTCGCCCCCGAAAAGATGTGTCGCTATTTGTAGTCAATTCTCCCTGGGTGTAATATGGGGCAAGACGGTCCAGATGCACGATTTTCATTTTAGCTCTCGGCTTACGATGTTCCTGTATTCGGTATACGACGTCGTTGATTCGCTTTGTAACTCGGTATGGTCCCTCCCAATTATGTTGCAACTTTGGAGACCTACCCTTTCGCCGTTGCGGGTTATAAAGCCACACCAAGTCATCTTGCTGGAAGCCAGTAGAATTAGCCTTTAGATCATACCTGGTCTTCATGCGGTCAGTAGCCGATTCGAGGTGTTTTCGCACTGTCCGATGTATCTGGTTCAACCGTTGTCTTAGATCACTTGCGTACTCCGAGACCGCTTGGGGTTTCTCAGGGGGTGTTCCGAACTTTATATCGGCTGGCAAACGAATAGTCTTTCCAAAAATGACTTTGGCTGGGGCTTGGCCCGTCGATTCATGTTCAGCAGCTCTATACGCCATTAAAAACAGTGGGATATGTCGGTCCCAGTCCCTTTGGTTCTCGTCAACCATTTTGGCCAGGTGTTTATTGAGCGTGCCGTTGAAACGTTCGACCATTCCATCGGATTGGGGATGCAGCGGTGTTGTCCTCGTTTTCCGTATTCCGAGCAGCTCGCATATTTCGCCAAAAACTAGTGACTCAAAGTTTCGGCCTTGATCCGAATGTAGTTCACCAGGTACGCCGTACCTACTGACCCAATTTAACACTAGCTGTTCGGCTACAGTAGTTGCTTCCTGGTTGGGAATGGGGTAGACCTCGGGCCACTTGCTGAAATAATCGGCGACAACCAGTGTGTATCGATTTCCCCATTCAGATTCAGGAAAGGGTCCTGCGATGCCAACAGCAATCCTTTCTAATGGTACCCCCACGTTATAGGTTTGCATTTGTCCTCTCAGTCGTCGCTTTGGACCTTTGACGGAAGCGCAAATTGTGCATCTCCGACACCAGTCCTCTACGTCTTCTCGAGCGTGGAGCCAGTAAAACCTTTCCCGCAATTTCGCTAAGGTCTTGTTAACACCAAGATGGCCTCCCGAGGATCCTTCATGCATTTCCTTTACCACATCGGGGATTCGGCTTTTGGGTAGTATAGTTTGCATCCTATAGGAGCTGCCATCCGCCGTTTCCCATTTCCGCTTGAGTACACCACCCTCCACCTGAAGGGAGTTCCATTGCGCCCAAAAGCTTTTCAGGGTTGCGCCATGCGTTGAAACGTCCTTCCACTCAGGTCGCCCAGTCGTCTCTTTCCATACGAGCAATGTTCCGATGTCTTCATCGGCTAGCTGGGCATTTCGAATCTCCTCCGATGACCAACCTTCATCGAATTCGGCCGTTATCAATCGCAGATCAACGGGCGGTTCCTTTTCGTCAATCCGTCGGCAATGCTTGCAGTTAGCTGGACATGGACGACGAGATAGGGCGTCAGCATTTCCATGAACTCCGCCCTTTCGATGAACAATTTCGTAGTCGTATGACTGCAATCTTTCAATCCATCTCGCAACTTGTCCCTCGGGGTTTTTGAAGTTAAGTAGCCATCTTAGCGATGCATGGGGTCCGTTCGAAGAACAAATTTCTGGCCATATAGGTACTTGTGGAACTGCTTGGTGGCCTCTATTATAGCCAATAGCTCCTTTGGTCACGCAGTAGTTCCTCTCACTTTTTGAGAGAACTCGACTGTAATAAGAGAGGACTCTTTCTTCGCCATTGATCTGCTGGAAGAGTACAGCTCCAATACCGCCATTGCTTGCATCGGTGTCAACTACAAACATTTTTCCGGGTTTCGGATACGCCAGCACGGGTGATTCACACAGCTTTTCCTTGAGGGTCTCGAAGGCTGTCTGGCATTGTTCATTCCAGACATACGGACGATTTTTCTCGGTTAGCTGATGGAGACACTTAGCTATTTTGGCAAAGTCTTTGACGAATCTCCGATAGTAGGTTGCCAGACCCAGAAAACTTCGTAGTTGGCGCTTGTTGTTTGGTGTTGGCCAGCTTTTCACGGCTTCAATTTTCTCAGGGTCTGTTTTGACCCCTTCTGCTGATACGACATGTCCCAGGTATTTTACTTCAGCTG
>OZ017739.1:368002700-368012700 GCA_963969285.1 Odontomyia ornata | reverse complement strand
AACATGGACCGAGCAATATTTGGCCTGTGGATCCCGTAACACGCCCATGTTATGGTTTTTTTCCGGCGAAAAAAATTTTGACCAAGATCAAAAGACCAATCGCAGAAATGACAGATGGCTATGTTCAAATCCTACGGAGGTTCCTGTTATTATGCACACAAACTTTCCAGCCACTGTTATGGTTTTAGGTGTTGTCAGCAATGAAGGACATGTTATGCCACCACACTTTTTTACTCAAGGACTTCGAGTGAAATCTGCTGCAAACGTCGAGGTTTTGGAGACGGTAGTGAAACCCTGGATAGGCAATGTAAGCGGAGGCAGACCATACATATTTCATCAAGACTCTGCTCGTTCACATAAAGCGGCGGGACACATGATTGGATGGCCGAAAATTTTCATGACCACATAACACCGAACCTATGGCCTTTGGATTATTACGTATGGGGCGTAGTTGAGCGTGAGACCAATAAGCGCCCTCATAATGCCACTTCTTCGCTGAAGACTGCTATTAATGGTGAATATGAAGAAGGAGCATTTGATTCGAGCATGTAATCGTTTTCGGTCCCGGATCGAAGAGGTTATTGCTGCTAATGGCGATTTTATTTAATAACTTTATAGCCATATATTAATTGAACGTTGTATGGAAAATTCCTGAAATTTCATTAAATTTTGTTAAAAATACAAGCTAATTAATTTTACTCTAAGTTGTCCTCAAATACCGTACGCACCCTATATATATATACAGGGTCTGTATAATAAGTAACCGGACTGAGCCTGCCCCGCGCCGCCAAAGCGTCTGCAAACCGGTATCTGGTGCTGTAGTGATGGTGGGGGTCTAGGTTGCCTCCAAGCACTTGAAGAGATAGCATCGAGCGAGAGCGGAGAGCGTGTTCAGTTACGTCGTCGGAGTGGAAATGGAGCGTGCGATCGAGCAACGTGTTAGCATCAAACTTTGCGTCAAACTCAAGAAAACGGCCACGGAAACTCTTCAAATGATTCAAGGGGCTTACGGTGAGGATGCTCTGTCCAGAAATCAAGTGTTTCAGTGGGACAGAAATTTCCGGGAGGGCCGCGATGACGTCCATGACAAACAGCGCGTCGGTCCTCCATCAACGAGTCACACGGACACAAATGTGCAAAAAGTGCGTGATGTGTTGAACAGTGATCGTCGTCTGAGCTTGGAAATTGATAAGATGACCGTTCACAATATTATTAAGAACGATCTGGGCATGAGGAAGATCTGCGGTAAGCTGGTACCCAAACACCTGACTCATGAGCAAAAGGAGCGTCGTGTTGCTGTCGCTTCGGAAATCCTTGATCGACTGCAAACCGAACAAAAGTTCTTACAGCCCGGATATGGCACCCGCGGACTTCTTTCTGTTCCCCAAGATCAAGAGACACCTTAAGGGGACGCGGTTCGAGACTCTGGAAAACGTTCAACGTGCTACGACGAGGGCTCTAGACAGCATCGAGGTTGCCCACTTCCAGAGAGCGTTCGGGGATTGGAAAATCCGGTTTCAGCGTGTTATCGACTCCAATGGGGACTACTTTGAAGATTTCTAAAGAAAAATTGTACATATTTTGCCAATAAAAAATTTCCTGAGGGCAGTCCGGTTACTTATTATTCAGACCCTGTATATATATATATATATATATATATATATATATATATATATATATATATATATATATATATATATATATATATATATATATATATATACATATATATATATATATATATATATATACATATATATATATATATATATATATATATACACATATATATATATATATATATATATATATACATATATATATATATATATATATACACATATATATATATATATATATATATATATATATATATATATATATACATATATAAATATATGTATATATATATATATATATATATATATATATATATATATATGTATAATATATATATATATATATATATATATATATATATACATATATATATATATATATATATATATATATATATATATATATATATATGTATAATATATATACATATATATATATATATATATATATATATATATATATATATATATTTATAACATATATATATATATATATATATATATATATAACATATATATATATATATATATATATATATATATATATATATATATATATATATATATTGTTACATGTACAAATAATTACATGTACAAATAATTCTGCGAGCTACTGTCGCAATTGTTTTCACAACAATGAAGAACACGAATTCACTCGAAAACACGAGAACCCAACAAGCATGATCAACATCTGCAAGTAACGTCACTCCATTGATGAATTTGCTCGAATCTACCAGGTACCTCTCGGTAGAACGTTCGCCAATGTGCGAGAAATGGGTGAATAGGTAGAGACCCTATATAAAGGCGAGCTGAATGAATGGGGGGGATCATTCATTCGACCGCGATAAGAACTGCGAAAGTGTGTGGGAAGTGTGTTTCGTAATAGTGAAGTGATTTAGAAGACAATTGCGATAAGAAATTTATGGACAAGTGTTAGATTTTATTTTAATAGTAGTGAAAATTAAAATTAGTGAAAGTGTTAAACTGATTATTGTGCATTTTCTTGAATTAAATAAACTCTTTTAACTTAAATTAAAAGACATTGCGTTTTCACTTTCCCGGAACATTAAAATTATAGGCCGCGAACCAAATAACACGCGACAATGGTGTCAAGAAGTGAGAAAGAAAATTTTGGAAGTGAAAACGATTAAACATTTTTAAAGTGCACAATAGTGTAAATTAACGTGAAAACTGGTGGAAAAATAGCCAAAACAATAAAAATGCCAGGAAACTTACATCTAAAAATTAATCAATTGAGCATATCGGAGCTCAAAGAGGAGTTGGAACAGCGAAATCTGGCCACGCAAGGTACAAAGGCCATACTAATTGCACGCTTGCGTGACGCGATCGAGTCGGAAGGCGGGAATCTGAATTCGGGTGAGCTCTCAGATGCGGAAAAAGGCGCAGAAGGTGGAGAAGTAGAAACACCAAAATCAAAGGAGCCAGAAAATGCGCTAATGCAAATGTTAATGCTGATGTCATCCAGTCTGACTGCGAAGCTAGATGAACAGTCATCTAGTTTAACTGCGAAGCTAAATGAACAATCAGTGAAGCTGGACCAACAAGCGATCGAAATCAAGGCAGACATCACACCGAAGCTGGAGAAACAGTCAACCGAAATAAAAGACGAGCTCGGTCATCTGAACAAACAAATTAAAGGCGTCGAGGAAAAGGTTGACCAGGTCGAGGAAAAGGTTTACCAGGTCGAGGAGAAAATTAACCATGAGATCAGCCAGGTCGAGGAGAGAATAAACCATGATATCAGTCAGGTAGAGGAGAGAATCAACCATGAGATGCGAAACATGAAAAAGGAATTGGAAGCCGCAAAGGCAGTAGTAACCTCCTCACCAGCCTCGCTTATAACCGCAGCGCAAAGCACATCCAGAAATGTGCAAGCACCAATATTCGATGGGCAAACGGTCTGGAGTATTTACAAAACCCAGTTCGAAGCAGCCGCTCGCATAAATCACTGGAATGAGCAGGAACGAGCAACTGCGCTGATTCTTGCTCTAAGAGGCCCAGCTGCCGAGCTGTTGCAGACGATCCCCGTTGAATTGCACTCAAACCCGAATGCTCTAATGAATGCGCTCGACATGCGTTATGGAGACGATCAACTAAAGCAGATTTATCGGTCACAGCTAAGGCGTCGAATGCAGAAGTCTGGTGAAACCCTACAGCAGCTAGCCCAAGACATTGAGCGACTGGCACTTTTGGCTTATCCAGCCTACGACCCAGAACATCGAGATGACGCAGCAACAGAAGCATTCATCAGTGCGTTAAAGGACCAGGAATTGCAACAAGCCGTGCGATTAGCTCAAAAGCAAACGGTTAAGGACGCATTGGTTTATAGTCTGAACTATGAGGCAGCGAAAAATGCGACTCGTACCACTGCCCGGGTCCGTGAAGTGGCGGCAGACGAGTGCAGGTGTAAGCGCGTGGAAAATGAGCGAGAGCCGCAGGGTAATGGTGCGCCTAGATGCTGGGATTGCGGAGAAAAAGGGCACCTGCAAAGAGACTGTAAGAAGCGAAGAAAATGGAGCTATTGTCCAGGATGGTGGAGATTCAGACCGTGTCAGGAGCCTAGAATGGAGGACCATCAAACTGCAAGAGCCAAATTTGTGGGGCAGAGGTTGGCTAGGAGGTTCGACGTCCCCAGCACCACCATCACCGTGTCAAGACTACATCGTGGAGAAGCGGACTTATGCCTTCCGGGTCAAATTGACGGAGAACACTGCACCATAACAATCGACACTGGTGCAACCCGATCGATTATCCGACCAGACCTAGTTAGACAGCAACAACTTCACAAGGGCAGAATTTTCTCACTACGGACCGCTACGGGAGAAACTGCACCTGTTCATGGAGAGGTCAACCTCCAGATACAGTTGGGAGACCTTGTGTTCCGACATAATTTTCTGGTCGCGAACATTATGGATGACTGCATTCTCGGAATGGATTTTCTGCGACCACATGGAATCACGTTGGACTTGGGAAAACGTGTCTTGAAATGGCAGAATGTCGAAGTACTGATGGAGGATCCCAGCGTCCAAATCCCCAAGATGAATGTAGTGGTATGTACTGACACTGATGTACCGAATTCTTCCGAAAACATTGTATGGGCCAAGCTGGATGGTGATTCTGGAGACCACCGATCTTATCTGATAGAGCCAACGAAGACATCCGCATTGCGCAGTTTGATTGTAGGACGAAGCCTTGTAAGATCTTTAAGGAACGGATATGTGCCGGTTAGAGTCCTTAACACCGCAGACTCAACCACGAGCATCAAAGCGGGAGAAGTCATCGGCAGCTGCCAGCCTGTTTCCACCATCACCTCTTTGGAAGCTACTCACAACCATCATTGGAAAAGGAGGCAAGACACAGAAAAAGCCAAGGAATCCACGTCTGCAATATTGAAGCAAGTCAAATTGCCGGTGCAGCTATTCAAACGAGCCTCTGATCTGGTCACCAAGTACAGTGACATCTTCTCAACAAGCCCGGATGACCAAGGCCGAACGAGTTTGGTAACTCACGTCATAGACACACAGGGAGCCAAGCCGATTCGACAAGCCCCAAGACGTCTCCCTATAGCCAAACAAGGAGAAGTGAGCGCGCTGATCTCGGACATGGAAAAACAAGGCATTATTGAACCTTCTGTAAGTCCATGGGCCGCGCCTGTAGTTCTAGTAAAGAAAAAGGATGGTAGCACTCGCTTTTGTGTCGACTATAGGCAGCTTAACGACGTCACTAAGAAAGATAGTTACCCGCTCCCACGCATCGACGACATCATGGACACTTTAGCCGACGCAAAATGGTTTTCTACACTCGATCTCAAGAGTGGCTACTGGCAGGTAGAAATTGACAAGAAGGACCGAGAGAAGACCGCATTTTCAGTTGGGACCGGATTGTGGCAATTTGTGGTGATGCCGTTTGGGCTTTGCAATGCTCCAGCCACTTTCGAACGCTTGATGGAATACGTGCTACGTGGTCTAACCTGGAAAAACTGCTTGGTGTACCTAGATGACATCATCGTCATCGGGAGAACGTTCGAAGAGCATGTGCGGAACTTAGAAGAGGTCTTCTCCCGACTGCGACTGGCAAATTTGAAACTTAGTCCCGACAAGTGTACCCTTTTCGCAGCTGAAGTAAAATACCTGGGACATGTCGTATCAGCTGAAGGGGTCAAAACAGACCCTGAGAAAATTGAAGCCGTGAAAAGCTGGCCAACACCAAACAACAAGCGCCAACTACGAAGTTTCCTGGGCCTGGCAACCTACTATCGAAGATTCGTCAAAGACTTTGCCAAAATAGCTAAGTGTCTTCATCAGCTAACCGAGAAAAATCGTCCGTATGTCTGGAATGAACAATGCCAGACAGCCTTTGAGACCCTGAAGGAAAAGCTATGTGAATCACCCGTACTGGCGTATCCAAAACCCGGAAAAATGTTTGTGGTTGACACCGATGCAAGCAACGGCGGTATTGGAGCTGTACTCTCCCAGCAGATCAATGGCGAAGAAAGAGTCCTCTCTTATTACAGTCGAGTTCTCTCAAAAAGTGAGAGGAATTACTGCGTGACCAGGAAGGAGCTATTGGCTATAATAGAGGCCACCAAGCAGTTCCACAAGTATCTATATGGCCAGAAATTTGTTCTTCGAACGGACCATGCATCACTGAGATGGTTGCTCAACTTCAAAAACCCCGAGGGACAAGTTGCGAGATGGATCGAAAGATTGCAGTCATACGACTACGAAATTGTTCATCGGAAGGGCGGAGTTCATGGAAATGCTGACGCCCTATCCCGCCGTCCATGTCCAGCTAACTGCAAGCATTGCCGACGGATTGAGGAAAAGGAACCGCTCGTTGATCTGCGATTGATAACGGCGGAATTCGATGAAGGTTGGTCATCGGAGGAGATTCGAAACGCCCAGCTAGCCGATGAAGACATCGGACCATTGCTCGTATGGAAGGAGACGACTGGGAGACCTGAGTGGAAAGACGTTTCAATGCATGGCGCAACCCTGAAAAGCTATTGGGCACAATGGAACTCCCTTCAGGTGGAGGGTGGCGTACTCAAGCGGAAATGGGAAACGGCGGATGGTAGCTCCTATAGGATGCAAACTATACTTCCCAAAAGCCGAATCCACGATGTGGTTAAGGAAATGCATGAAGGATCCTCGGGAGGCCACCTTGGTGTTAACAAGACCTTAGCGAAATTGCGGGAACGGTTCTACTGGCTCCACGCTCGAGAAGACGTAGAGGACTGGTGTCGCAGATGCACAATTTGCGCTTCCGTCAAAGGCCCAAAGCGACGACTGAGAGGACAAATGCAAACCTATAACGTAGGCGTGCCATTCGAAAGGATTGCTGTTGACATCGCAGGACCCTTTCCTGAATCCGATTGGGGAAATCGATATACGCTGGTTGTAGCCGATTATTTCAGCAAGTGGCCCGAGGTCTACCCCATTCCCAACCAGGAAGCAACTACCGTAGCTGAACAGCTAGTGTTAAATTGGGTCAGTAGGTACGGCGTACCTTGCGAATTACATTCGGATCAAGGCCGAAACTTTGAGTCACTAGTTTTTGGCGAAATGTGCGAGCTGCTCGGAATACGGAAAACGAGGACAACACCGCTGCATCCCCAATCCGATGGAATGGTCGAACGTTTCAACGGCACGCTCAATAAACACCTTGCCAAGATGGTTGACGAGAACCAAAGGGACTGGGACCGACATATCCCATTATTTTTGATGGCGTACAGAGCTGCCGAACATGCATCGACGGGCCAAGCCCCAGCCAAAGTCATTTTTGGAAAGACTATTCGTCTGCCAGCCGATATAAAGTTCGGAACACCCCCTGAGAAACCCCAAACGGTCTCGGAGTACGCAAGTGATCTAAGACAACGGTTGAACCAGATACATCGGACAGTGCGAAAACACCTCGAATCGGCTGCTGACCGCATGAAGACCAGGTATGATCTAAAGGCTAATTCTACTGGCTTCCAGCAAGATGACTTGGTGTGGCTTTATAACCCGCAACGGCGAATGGGTAGGTCTCCAAAGTTGCAACATAATTGGGAGGGACCATACCGAGTTACAAAGCGAATCAACGACGTCGTATACCGAATACAGGAACATCGTAAGCCGAGAGCTAAAATGAAAATCGTGCATCTGGACCGTCTTGCCCCATATTACACCCAGGGAGAATTGACTACGAATAGCGACACATCTTTTCGGGGCGAAAAGAACTGAGGTGGGGGCAGTGTTACATGTACAAATAATTACATGTACAAATAATTCTGCGAGCTACTGTCGCAATTGTTTTCATCATCATTAAGAACGTCAACGAATGAATTTACTCGAACCCACGAGTAAATTCAACAAGCATAATCAACATCTGCAAGTGACGTCACTCCATTCATGAACTTGCTCGAACCTACCAGGTACCTCTCGGTAGAACGTTCGCCAATGTGCGAGAAATGGGTGAATAGGTAGAGACCCTATATAAAGGCGAGCTGAATGAATGGGGGGGATCATTCATTCGACCGCGATAAGAACTGCGAAAGTGTGTGGGAAGTGTGTTTCGTAATAGTGAAGTGATTTAGAAGACAATTGCGATAAGAAATTTATGGACAAGTGTTAGATTTTATTTTAATAGTGAAAATTAAAATTAGTGAAAGTGTTAAACTGATTATTGTGCATTTTCTTGAATTAAATAAACTCTTTTAACTTAAATTAAAAGACATTGCGTTTTCACTTTCCCGGAACATTAAAATTATAGGCCGCGAACCAAATAACACGCGACAATATATATATATATATAACATATATATATATATATATATATATATATATATATATATATATATATATATATATATATATATATACAGTATATATTTCTTATAACGACGTTGAAGGGACCAGTGAAATTCCGTCGTTATAACCGTAGGTCGCTATATCCAAACATAATAATAATACTCAAATATACTCTTTATTTATGATAGAAATGAGAAAGTTAATTGAATACAACAGAAATGATACATACTAAAGAATGGACACAACAACTTAACTTAGCCAGATTTAATTTTAAGAAAAAAAATCGGTGATCATTGTTTGTTTTTGTGATTTTCGGTTTTCTAAAAAGTGTTGTTCAATTACTTTCTCCAAATGTAGTAAAGCGAAATCTGTTTTAGCCTCTTTTAAATCCTCATTAAATGTAAAAAAATGTTGTACCGTTTGAATCGCTGGAAAAGCATCTTTAGAGGTAGGTGGTTGGAAATCGATAGTTGGATTCATTTCCTCTTCGTCGTTATTTATACCCGACTCCAAATCTTGATTTGAGATAGCTAAAATTTCCTCTACCGTCATGTCCTCCGCCGTTTCAAGTTCTTCATCAATGCTTGGAAAATGTTCCCAACATTCTTGTGATGCCAAGTCATCTACAGCCAAAGCGCAGACCCATTGAGCCAAAGATAGATTATCCTCAACTTCATTTTGATCGTTTTGTAGCCGTCGCCACTCCGCTAAGGGTAGGGAATCATCTTGATCAAAAGAGTTTTCTGTTGCGTTTAAATAAAATCCTGCATGTGCAAAACAATTGGTTATTGTGCGTTGAGAAACACGATCCCAAGCTTTTGAAATCAGAAAAATGGCTTCAAGGATATGCATTTTTTTAGGCACACCATTTTCGTCGATGTCTTTTAAAAGTTTCATAATTTGAACTTTTCTAAAATGTGTTTTCAGTGACTTGATTACGCCTTGATCCAATGGTTGGAGAACTGCCGTAGTATTTGGAGGAAGAAAGACTAATTTTATTGCTTTTAAGTTTTGAATATTCGGGTGAGCGGGACAGTTGTCTAAGAGCAATAAAATTTTCTTTTTTTGTCGAATCAGCTTACTGTCCCATCGCAAAATAATTTTTTCAAATAAGGCTGATGTCATCCAGGCTCTTGGGTTATTTTCATATTCGACAGGTAGTGATTTAACATTTTTAAAACATCGAGGCCGTTTAGCTTTGCCAATAACCATTAGTTTTAATTTTTCCGAGCCAGTCATATTTGCTGTTACAAGAACAGTCACTCTTTCTTTAGAAAGTTTACCTCCGACACACTTTTCTCCTTTAAACTTCATTGTTTTATCAGGCATCATTCTAAAAAACAAACCGGTTTCATCTGTGTTGAATATTTCTTCGTCTTTATATCCTTTTCTTAAATTTGGCCATACTGTTGTTAACCAATCGTTACACATCCCTTCCGGTACATCTGCCGCTTCTCCACTTATTTTGCCAAAAATAATGTTGTGCCTTTTTCTAAACCTTTGGATCCATCCCACTGTGCATTTAAAATCTTTTAATCCAAGTTTTCTTGCAAAATCGTCCGCTTTTGC
>OZ017739.1:367960200-368000200 GCA_963969285.1 Odontomyia ornata | reverse complement strand
TAATTCAAATTCACATTGCATCAAGTGGACAAAAGTAATCGGACATTTTGAAAAGTGTGAAATTAGTCATTGAAGTTTGGAGCAATTCTTTTCTTTTCATTTCCGAGTTTAAAAGGGAATTCCCCTAATTATATGTTGATATGTGTTTTTCTGATATCAGTCATTTACTTGTCAGTTTTAAGTGAAGAAAGTTAAACATGGCTAAGAATCGCAAAGAAACCTGTATACATGAAAGAAAAGTTATAATAAAGTTGTATAAAGAGAATAAATCCTTTTCTGAAATATCAAAAATAATTGGAAGAAGTCGTTCGACAGTTTTCGATATCGTGAAACGGTTCAGAAAAAATAATCAGGTGGAAAACGAAATTAGGAGTGGTCGACCATGTAAACTAACAGAGACAGACGCACGAAAAATCTTAAGAATTGTTAAAAAGAATCCGACTACAACGTCCAGAAGTATTAGGGATCAATTAGCAGATGTAAATGGTACCAATGTTAGTGCCCGGACTATTCGTAGAGCTCTCAGCCGTGCTGGTTATCAAGCGAGAGTACCTCGAAAGAAACCACTAATTAGCAAAGTTAATAATATATATATATATATATATATATATATATATATATATATATATATATATATATATATATATTGTATATATATATATATATATATATATATATATATTGTATATATATATATATATATATATATATATTGTATATATATATATATATATATATATATACATATATATATATATATATATATATATTGTATATATATATATATATATATATATATATATATATATATATATATATATATATATATAAGTACGAGAGTCATTCAACAAGTACTTAGCCTCACCGCCCGATGGCGCTGCTATTACTAAAGAGTTTTACCATCGTGCAGTACATTCTTTTAGTAGCCTACTGTCAAAGTTTCAGTCAATTCCCTTCATTAGTTTTGTTTTGATAGCCTTTGGAAGCGAGCGTGTCGGTCGGTTATACAAAAGTGGAAAAAGAACAATATCGTTCAGTGATTAGATTCTTGTTTTTGGAAGGGAAAATGCGCAGCGAAATCAAAGATCGCTTGGATCCTGTGTACGGTGACTCTTCTCCTTCGATGGCGATCGTCAAGAATTGGTTCAACGAGTTTGTTCGTGGCCGCACGTCGGTTTTTGATGAGCCACGCCCACGTGCCCTGAAAACGGCTGCTACGAAGGAAAACGTTAAAAAAATCCACGATCTCGTGTTGGCAGACCGTCGATTGAAGATTTTCGAAATAGCTGAGACTGTGGGCATCGCAGAAGGAACGGTGCATCATATTCTTCACGAAGAACTGGGTATGAGAAAACTGTCGGTGCGATGGGTGCAACGTTTGCTCACACCGGAAAACAAGCGCAACCGTGAGACCACATCGGCGACGTGTTTGGCGCTATTTCAGCGCAATCCGGCGGAGTTCTTGCATCGTTTCGTGACCGTCGACGAAACATGGATTCATTGGTACACACCAGAGCCCAAGGAAGAGTCGAAACAGTGGACTTCACCCGACGAACGTGTTCCGAAGAAGTCGAAGACTGTTCGATCGGCCGGAAAGGTGATGCCACCGTTTTCTGGGATTCACAAGGGGTGATCCACATCGATTACGTCGAGAAGGGTAAATCAATCACGGGGCGCTACTATGCAGACTTATTGGACCGATTTGACGTCGAATTGAAGAAAAAGCGGCAACGCGCCGGCTCACACCTCCGCCCTCGCCATGGCCAAATTGATCGAAATGCGCTACGAATTGCTGCCCCATCCACCGTACTCTCCAGATTTGGCCCCCTGTGACTACTTTTTGTTTCCAAACCTGAAAAAATCACTCGCCGGGAATAGATTTGGGTTGAATGAGGAGGTAATCGCCGCCACGGAGACCTATTTTGCAGCCCTCGAGAAAATGTATTTTTTGGACGGGTTGAAAAAGTTAGAGCATCGCTGGGCCAAGTGTATCGAGCTTGAAGGCGATTATGTGGAAAAATAAATTGCCACCTTTACAAAATTTTCGTTTTTCTTCTGTACGCTAAGTACTTGTTGAATGACCCTCATATATATATATATATATATATATATATATATATATATATATATATATATATATATATATATATATATATATATATACTGTCGCGTGTTATTTGGTTCGCGGCCAATAATTTTAATGTTCCGGGAAAGTGAAAACGCAATGTCTTTTAATTTAAGTTAAAAGTGTTTATTTAATTAAATAAAAAGCACAATAATCAGTTAACACTTTCACTAATTTTAATTGTCACTATTAAAATTTTCTAACACTTGTCCATAAATTTATTATCGCAATTGTCTTCTAAATCACTTCACTATTACAAAAATCACTTTTCTACTACTCGAATAATTTCGCTTCCCACACACAAACGCAGTTCTTATCGCGGTCGAATGAATGATTTCCCCCATTCATTCAGCTCGCCTTTATATAGGGTCTCTACTTATTCACCCATTTCTCGCACATTGGCGAACGTTCTACCTGGTGGATTCGAGCAAATTCATCAATGGAGTGACGTCACTTGCAGATGTTGATCATGCTTGTTGGGTTCTCGTAGTTTCGAGTGAATTCGTGTTCTTCATTGTTGTGAAAACAATTGCGACAGTAGCTCGCAGAATTATTTGTACATGTAATTATTTGTACATGTAACACTGCCCCCACCTCAGTTCTTTTCGCCCCGAAAAGATGTGTCGCTATTTGTAGTCAATTCTCCCTGGGTGTAATATGGGGCAAGACGGTCCAGATGCACGATTTTCATTTTAGCTCTCGGC
Source organism: Odontomyia ornata (assembly GCA_963969285.1). Classification (NCBI taxonomy): domain Eukaryota; kingdom Metazoa; phylum Arthropoda; class Insecta; order Diptera; family Stratiomyidae; genus Odontomyia; species Odontomyia ornata. The sequence continues at coordinate 367,997,371 of OZ017739.1, read as the reverse complement.
TTACGATGTTCCTGTATTCGGTATACGACGTCGTTGATTCGCTTTGTAACTCGGTATGGTCCCTCCCAATTATGTTGCAACTTTGGAGACCTACCCTTTCGCCGTTGCGGGTTATAAAGCCACACCAGGTCATCTTGCTGGAAGCCAGTAGAATTAGCCTTTAGATCATACCTGGTCTTCATGCGGTCAGCAGCCGATTCGAGGTGTTTTCGCACTGTCCGATGTATCTGGTTCAACCGTTGTCTTAGATCACTTGCGTACTCCGAGACCGTTTGGGGTTTCTCAGGGGGTGTTCCGAACTTTATATCGGCTGGCAGACGAATAGTCTTTCCAAAAATGACTTTGGCTGGGGCTTGGCCCGTCGATGCATGTTCGGCAGCTCTGTACGCCATCAAAAATAATGGGATGTGTCGGTCCCAGTCCCTTTGGTTCTCGTCAACCATCTTGGCAAGGTGTTTATTGAGCGTGCCGTTGAAACGTTCGACCATTCCATCGGATTGGGGATGCAGCGGTGTTGTCCTCGTTTTCCGTATTCCGAGCAGCTCGCACATTTCGCCAAAAACTAGTGACTCAAAGTTTCGGCCTTGATCCGAATGTAATTCGCAAGGTACGCCGTACCTACTGACCCAATTTAACACTAGCTGTTCAGCTACGGTAGTTGCTTCCTGGTTGGGAATGGGGTAGACCTCGGGCCACTTGCTGAAATAATCGGCTACAACCAGCGTATATCGATTTCCCCAATCGGTTTCAGGAAAGGGTCCTGCGATGTCAACAGCAATCCTCTCAAACGGTACCCCCACGTTATAGGTTTGCATTTGTCCTCTCAGTCGTCGCTTTGGGCCTTTGACGGAAGCGCAAATTGTGCATCTGCGACACCAGTCCTCTACGTCTTCTCGAGCGTGGAGCCAGTAGAACCTTTCCCGCAATTTCGCTAAGGTCTTGTTAACACCAAGGTGGCCTCCCGAGGATCCTTCATGCATTTCCTTTACCACATCGTGGATTCGGCTTTTGGGTAGTATAGTTTGCATCCTATAGGAGCTGCCATCCGCCGTTTCCCATTTCCGCTTGAGTATGCCACCCTCTACCTGAAGGGAGTTCCATTGTGCCCAATAGCTTTTCAGGGTTGCGCCATGCATCGAAACGTCCTTCCACTCCGGTCGCCCAGTCGTCTCCTTCCATACGAGCAATGGTCCGATGTCTTCATCGGCTAGCTGGGCATTTCGAATCTCCTCCGATGACCAACCTTCATCGAATTCGGCCGTTATCAGTCGTAGATCAACGGGCGGTTCCTTTTCCTCAATCCGTCGGCAATGCTTGCAGTTAGCTGGACATGGGCGACGAGATAGGGCGTCAGCATTTCCATGAACTCCGCCCTTTCGATGAACAATTTCGTAGTCGTACGACTGCAATCTTTCGATCCATCTCGCAACTTGTCCCTCGGGGTTTTTGAAGTTAAGTAGCCATCTCAGCGATGCATGGTCCGTTCGAAGAACAAATTTCTGGCCATATAGGTACTTGTGGAACTGCTTGGTGGCCTCTATTATAGCCAATAGCTCCTTCCTGGTCACACAGTAGTTCCTCTCACTTTTTGAAAGAACTCGACTGTAATACGAGAGGACTCTTTCTTCGCCATTGATCTGCTGGGAGAGTACAGCTCCAATACCGCCGTTGCTTGCATCAGTGTCAACTACAAACATTTTCCCGGGTTTCGGATACGCCAGCACGGGTGATTCACACAGCTTTTCCTTCAGGGTCTCAAAGGCTGTCTGGCATTGTTCGTTCCAGACATACGGACGATTTTTCTCGGTTAGCTGATGGAGACACTTAGCTATTTTGGCAAAGTCTTTGACGAATCTTCGATAGTAGGTTGCCAGACCCAGGAAACTTCGTAGTTGGCGCTTGTTGTTTGGTGTTGGCCAGCTTTTCACGGCTTCAATTTTCTCAGGGTCTGTTTTGACCCCTTCAGCTGATACGACATGTCCCAGGTATTTTACTTCAGCAGCGAAAAGGGTACACTTGTCGGGACTAAGTTTCAAATTTGCCAGTCGCAGTCGGGAGAAAACCTCTTCTAAGTTCCGCACATGCTCTTCGAACGTTCTCCCGATGACGATGATGTCATCTAGGTACACCAAGCAGGTTTTCCAGGTTAGACCACGTAGCACGTATTCCATCAAGCGTTCGAAAGTGGCTGGAGCATTGCAAAGCCCAAACGGCATCACCACGAATTGCCATAATCCGGTCCCAACTGAAAATGCGGTCTTCTCTCGGTCCTTCTTGTCAATTTCTACCTGCCAGTAGCCACTCTTGAGATCGAGTGTAGAAAACCATTTTGCGTCGGCTAAAGTGTCCATGATGTCATCGATGCGTGGGAGCGGGTAACTATCTTTCTTAGTGACGTCGTTAAGCTGCCTATAGTCGACACAAAAGCGAGTGCTACCATCCTTTTTCTTTACTAGAACTACAGGCGCGGCCCATGGACTTACAGAAGGTTCAATAATGCCTTGTTTTTCCATGTCCGAGATCAGCGCGCTCACTTCTCCCTGTTTGGCTATAGGGAGACGTCTTGGTGCTTGTCGAATCGGCTTGGCTCCCTGTGTATCTATGACGTGAGTTACCAAACTCGTTCGGCCTTGGTCATCCGGGCTTGTTGAGAAGATGTCACTGTACTTGGTGACCAGATCAGAGGCTCGCTTGAATAGCTGCACCGGCAATTTGGCTTGCTTCAATATTGCAGACGTGGATTCCCGGGCTTTGTCTGTGTCTTGCCTCCTTTTCCAATGATGGCCGTGAGTAGCTTCCAAAGAGGTGATGGTGGAAACAGGCTGGCAGCTGCCGATGACTTCTCCCGCTTTGATGCTAGTGGTTGAGTCTGCGGTGTTAAGGACTCTAACCGGCACATATCCGTTCCTTAAAGATCTTACAAGGCTTCGTCCTACAATCAAACTGCGCAATGCAGATGTCTTCGTTGGCTCTATCAGATAAGATCGGTGGTCTCCAGAATCACCATCAAGCTTGGCCCATACAATGCTTTCGGAAGAATTCGGTACATCAGTGTCAGTACATACCACTACATTCATCTTGGGGACTTGGACGCTGGGATCCTCCATCAGTACTTCGACATTCTGCCATTTCAATACACGTTGGCCCAAGTCCAACGTGATTCCATGTGGTCGCAGAAAATCCATTCCGAGAATGCAGTCATCCATAATGTTCGCGACCAGAAAATTATGTCGGAACACAAGGTCTCCCAACTGTATCTGGAGGTTGACCTCTCCATGAACAGGTGCAGTTTCTCCCGTAGCTGTCCGTAGTGAGAAAATTCTGCCCTTGTGAAGTTGTTGCTGTCTAACTAGGTCTGGTCGGATAATCGATCGGGTTGCACCAGTGTCGATTGTTATGGTGCAGTGTTCTCCGTCAATTTGACCCGGAAGACATAAGTCCGCTTCTCCACGATGTAGTCTTGACACGGTGATGGTGGTGCTGGGGACGTCGATCCTCCTAGCCAACCTCTGCCCCACGAAGTTGGCTCTTACATGTTTCCCGACCCCTCTGTTTGAAGGGCTTCCATTCTGGGCTCCTGACTCGGTCTGGATCTCCTCCTAGCTGCACACCCTGGACAATAGCTCGGTTTTCTTCGCTTCTTGCAGTCTCTTTGTAGGTGCCCCTTCTCTCCACAATTCCAGCATCTAGGCGCACCATTTACATGCGGGTCTCGCTCAATTTGCACGCGCTCGCACCTGCACTCGTCTGTCACTACCTCACGAACCCGGGCAGTGGTACGAGTCACATTTTTCGCTGCCTCAAAGTTCAGACTATAAGCCAATGCGTCCTTAACCGTTTGCTTTTGAGCTAAACGCACGGCTTGTTGCAATTCCGGGTCCTTTAGTGCGCTGATGAATGCTTCTGTCGCTGCATCATCTCGATGTTCTGGGTCGTAGGCTGGGTAAGCCAAAAGTGCCAGTCGCTCAATGTCTTGGGCTAGCTGCTGTAGGGTTTCACCAGACTTCTGCATTCGATGCCTTAGCTGTGACCGATAAATCTGCTTTAGATGATCGTCTCCATAACGCATGTCGAGCGCATTCATTATAGCATTCGGGTTTGAGTGCAATTCAACGGGGATCGTCTGCAACAGCTCGGCAGCTGGGCCTCTTAGAGCAAGAATCAATGCAGTTGCCCGTTCCTGCTCATTCCAGTGATTTATGCGAGCGGCTGCTTCGAACTGGGTTTTGTAAATAGTCCAGACCGTTTGCCCATCGAATATTGGTGCTTGCACATTTCTGGATGAGCTTTGCGCTGCGGTTATAATTGGGGCTGGTGAGGCGGTTACTACTGCCTTCGCTGCTTCTAATTCTTTTTTTACTTTTTCCATCTCATGGTTTATTCTCTCTTCGACCTGGCTGACCTTTCCCTCGACCTGGCTGACCTTTTCCTCGACCTGGTAAACCTTTTCCTCGACCTGGTCAACCTTTTCCTCGACGCCTTTTATTTGTTTGTTCAGATGGCCGAGCTCCGCTTTTATTTCGGTTGACTGTTTCTCCAGCTTCTGTGTGATGTCTGCCTTGATTTCGAACGCTTGTTGGTCCAGCTTCACTGATTGTTCATTTAACTTCGCTGATTGTTCATCAAGCTTCGCAGTCAGACTGGATGACATTAGCATCAACATTTGCATCAGCGCATTTTCTGACTCCTTTGATTTTGGTGTGTCCACTTCTCCACCTTCTGCGCCTTTTTCCGCATCTCAGAGCTCACCCGAATCCAGATTCACGCCTTCCGACTCGATCGCGTCACGCAAGCGTGCAATCAGTATGGCCTTTGTACCTTGTGTGGCCAGATTCCGCTGTTCCAACTCCTCCTTGAGCTCCGATATGGTCAATTCATTTATTTTTAAGTTTAAGCTTCGTGGCATTTTTAATGTTTCTTTAAATTTTACTATTGTGCACTATAAAAATGTTCAAATTTTCACTTTCAAAATTTTTCTTTCGCACTTCTTGACACCACTGTCGCGTGTTATTTGGTTCGCGGCCAATAATTTTAATGTTCCGGGAAAGTGAAAACGCAATGTCTTTTAATTTAAGTTAAAAGTGTTTATTTAATTAAATAAAAAGCACAATAATCAGTTAACACTTTCACTAATTTTAATTGTCACTATTAAAATTTTCTAACACTTGTCCATAAATTTATTATCGCAATTGTCTTCTAAATCACTTCACTATTACAAAAATCACTTTTCTACTACTCGAATAATTTCGCTTCCCACACACAAACGCAGTTCTTATCGCGGTCGAATGAATGATTTCCCCCATTCATTCAGCTCGCCTTTATATAGGGTCTCTACTTATTCACCCATTTCTCGCACATTGGCGAACGTTCTACCTGGTAGATTCGAGCAAATTCATCAATGGAGTGACGTCACTTGCAGATGTTGATCATGCTTGTTGGGTTTTCGTAGTTTCGAGTGAATTCGTGTTCTTCATTGTTGTGAAAACAATTGCGACAGTAGCTCGCAGAATTATTTGTACATGTAATTATTTGTACATGTAACAATATATATATATATATATATATATATATATATATATATATATATATATATATATAGTTATATATATATATATATATATATATATGTATATATATAGTTATATATATATATATATATATATATATATATATATATATATATAGTTATATATATATATATATATATATATATATATATATATATATATATATATATATATATATATATATATATATATATAGTTATATATATATATATATATATATATAGTTATATATATATATATATATATATATATATATATATATAGTTATATATATATATATATATATATATATATATATATATATATATATATATATTGTTGCATATTAGTTGTATGCTCAAAGTATGCTGTTTCGATGTGGTTTATTTTAGTTATATGTAGCTGGTTTTTTTCTCTTTTTTTCCAATTAGTTGATAATTTTTAATAATTTCCATTCGATATTGTGTGCATAACTTTTTTTGATTGAATATTGTTTAAATTTAGAAAGCCATGTGGGCCATTAAGTTTTTGAGTACTTTAATGTTTCAAAATTTGCTTTATACTTTTATAAAATTTATCACGATTAAATCAATACGCCTGTTAAAATATTGCTATTCATTTAAAGATATCAATAATAACTAAATAATTTACATTTATAATTGAATATTTACTAAATAAAATTAAATATTATATTTAATTTACAGTTCTTCAATATATCTTTTCTTTTTAAATGGATCAGCGAGATCTATAAAGGCAATGAGCAATTATCATACAAGCACTCATAAATCGACCTCACTAATGGAATCAAAATAATCTCCATCAAGGATTGAAGGTGATTTATTGTACAACAAATTGCGATTGCTAAATGTTGAAAGGCAGATCGGTATTTAGAAAAAAAAAACATTTTGACCTACTCAAACCGGATTTGGAATGCTTGGTGGCACCATTACTCCTAAATATCCGTTTTTTGTTCGGCAGTTTAGGAGATTTGATTTACAGCATTGATTTTGAATTCAATAAAACTCTTTTAGATGGTTTCGTGTAAGTTTATTATTTTTATGTCTTTGTAAACATTTTTTTTTAAAAAGACCTACAGGTTTCGCGACCTGTCTGTCCGTGCGTCACAGCTAATTTCCACAGAAACTATGGGAGCTAGAATGCTCAAACTTTGTGAAAAGGTCAGAAGTGATGGTCTCTCAAAAGTTAAGGTCTTACCAAAAAATTTACAATTTTTTAAGGGGGATTCCCCTTATAACGAATTAGCCTTTTTTAATTGAAGGTAGTCGAGTGGGGTATCGAATGAAAGGTCTTGATTAGAACTTTTGGAATATGAAATATCATTTTATGAATTAGGGGGTCCAGTGGAAGGCAAAATGTACCAAAAATTTCGACCAAGAAATCATTAAGTCGACAAATTTATAAAATGATTGAAATATATATTGACAAATGAATCCATTCAAGAATGTGGAAGAGTCTAAATATAAAGAGAATTAAGACTTATTTTGAATACAAATTATAGAAATCAAGAAAGGGAAGAAAAAAAATCGAGTTGAAGTATCGAAAATTACAAATAATAATAAAGAAGAACAAGTATACTACAGAAGAACAGTATACTAGCGAATAAATTTAATTAGACTGTATTTAGCTTAGAGAATGAGATTTATTTATTTATGATGAAAAAAATTGTAAATTCTTAATGAATGTAGATTAAAAATACATTACAAATTAAATTTGTTATATGTATAAATGAATATACTTTTATTCTAATACCTCTACAAAAAAGCATTGTCTTGACAAATATTTTAATTTTTTTTCTTTATATTTATATTTTAATAATGAAATATTAATTTACAAATTTCTCAATAGTGTTGATTATTCATTCTCACCTTATGGATATATTTACATTTAAAAGTTTTTCTATGAATATATTTGTTTTGATTCCTCCAACTTTCTTTAGCTGTGAATTTTAATATTGTTCGTTTTCTTCTTCTTAGCACGACGGCCCCTCTCGGGCCTTCGCTTCATGCAAATAGCGCCTCCAACTGTCTCGGTCCATTGATCGCGTCCTCCAATTCCGAAATTCGAGCAGCGATGAACTGTCTTCGTCAACCGAGTCAGACCAGCGTTTCCTCGGTTTCTCCACTGGTCTTCGGCCTTCAGTTCTCCCAACGAATATCTTTTTGGGTACCCGTTGTTCGTCCATACGATTCATGTGGCCAGCCCATTGCAGCTTCCGCAGTCTTACAATCGTTGAGACCTCCGGTTCGTCAAAAATTTCATACAGCTCATGGTTGTATCGAATTCGCCGTTGGTCCCCGTCTAGCTTCGCTCCGATTATTCGCCTCAGGACCCGTCGCTCAAAGACGTTCAATATATTTGCGGATGCTTGGGTTAGGGTCCATGTTTGATACCCATAGCATAACACAGGTCTTATCACAAATTTGTATGTTTGGAGCTTTGTTTTCCTGTGTATGCAGCTGGTCTTCAAGATTGCCAGTACTGAATAAAATATTTCATTTGCGAGCTGTATTCTGCGGCGTATTTCGTCTCTTTCATTGCCCGTTTTTGTTATTTTGGCGCCTAAATACACAAATTCACTCACATTTTCGATACTGTATTCGCCAAGTGTGATATTTTGTGTTTTTGAGGTATTTTCCCTCGACTGCGTCATGAGCTTTGTTTTATTTTCATTGATTTGTAGCTCTACTAATTTTGCTTCGCTGTCGAGTTTCAGGAAAAATGTTGATATGGTCCGCATAGGCTACTGGGCTCGACTTGAATAGTAATGTACCTCGCGTATCGACAGGTATCTTCCTTATGACGTACTCCAGAGCCAAATTGAATAGCAATGGGGCCAGCCCATCTCCCTGCTTTAGTCCGATAATTGTGTCAAAGACATCGATGAGTTGGTTGTTAATGCGGAAGTGGGAGGTTGTGGATGTCATTGTCATTTTGGTAAGACAGACTAATTTGGCTGGGATGCAAAGCATTATTTAATACAGTACGTTACGATCAATACTGTCGTATGCTTGCTTAACGTCCACGAAAATTTGGTGCACGTCTATGCTGAACTCCCAGCATTACTCAAGTACCTGCTTGACTGTGAACAATTGGTCTATTGTTGATCTATCTGGCCCAAAACCACCTTGATACTCCCCAATAATACTGTTGGCGAATGATCCGATTTTATTTTCTAAGATTTTAGAAAATATTTTGTACGCCGTACAAAGTATTGATATGCCTCTATAATTTTCGCGCTCCACTCTTTCGGCATATGTTTTTGTGGCTAATGTGCTGAATGACTTCGTGAATAGCTTGATGAACACTATTGCCATCATATTTGATGTGCTCCACTGGAATCTCATCGATGCCCGGTGCTTTATTATTCTTTTGGGCTTTGATGATGGAACAAACTTCATCCAGAGTTGGTGGGGCCAATGGAAGCTCTCCGCAGACATCTATAGGCTCCGATGTTCTAAAGCTGTGTGGAAGATTAAGGAGGTTCTTGAAAGATGATGCCCATCTTTGATTAATCTTGGTTTCATCAGCAATGATATTGCCGATGCCATCACGACAGAGCGTGGTTTTGGGCTGATAACCACGTTTCAGGCTTTTCACTACTTTGTATGCTTGCCTTGTGTTGTTGCTCGTAAACTTACATCTATACTTCTCAATTGGTCGGCATAGTACTTTCTTTCCTTAATCCTTATTATCTTATTCGCTACTCTTCTGAGATTTTCAAAGTGTTCTCTCTTCGTCCTGGCTTTCCTACCTACATATTCTTTGTACGTCTGATTCTTTTTATCTAACGCATTCTGGCACTCATCATCATTCCTCTTGTGCCGGGCTTGATGTCCGATCGTCTGTTCTGCCACGGTCTTAATAACCGCTTTCACTTCCATCGAGAGCTCGTTGCTCGTCTTTAACGATGCGTCTGATAAGATGGGAGCCAGCTGGTTGTCGAGCGTCTCCTTGAAATTTTTGGCCACAGACGCCGTTTGGAGCCTTTCGATGTCAAATTTTTGGAGCGAGCTGGTCTTCGCCGAATATGCCTTTGACATACGACATCGATAGGTTAATTATGATCAGAAATGATCTGAGTTACAATGGCTCTTCGGTATGTACGAACGTCAAGTATGCTTAAGGCCCAACGTTGTTGGATCAGAACATGATCGATCTGGTTTTGTGTGTTGCCATCCGGTGATACCCAGGTCATTTTATGTATAGCTAGATTTCTGATACATGCAAAGTCAATCAGGCGCTGGCCGTTGTCATTTGTTTCATCGTGGAGGCTATATCCTCCAGTCGTTCCCCGATGAGATAGCTCATTGCCAACCTTAGCGTTGGAATCACCCAGAATTATTTTTGTGTCGTTTGTAGGCAATGAGTCGACTCATTGTTCGTTTTACTCTTCTAGAATCTAAATTGATTGCTGAAGGGTAAATCAAAATAATTATTTCTTTAAGTGGTGTCAGTGCAATTATTTTAAATAGATTATTTTAAGGATCTCTAATGACCTTTTTTTTTTGTTATCATTGGAGATCCTTCCAATGATTTTTTTGTGTGCAATGTTGGAATTATACGAATAGAAATCATCCTTAAATGGAGGATGACCTAGTTCTCTACTTCTTCTCACTGGGATACGTCAAATTTGATGTGAAAACATTATTAACAGTGTGATTTAATCCTAATGTTTTACTGTGGTTGGTGACGCAACAGAGTTCACTCTTTTCGCGGATGTATCATTTTATTCATATTTTTTGTTTTGGATTTCAATTTTTCTCTTTGATTTTTATAACGAATTAAAAAAAAAATCGTACTGAATTATATACAATAATTTAAATTTAATTGTGACAGCTTTCTCTTGCTACCAAGTGTCAATACTGTAAGGTTTTCTAAGGGGTTCGCCCATATCTGCAAGTGATCCTAAATTTTTTTTATGAAAGGTTGCCGATATCGAAATCAAGTGAAATGTTTTGACTAGAACTTTCAGGATCGAGTATCTAAAGAGGGGTAATCGTGAGGAGAGCGGGGGAAATCAAAATATGTGAAAAATTTGTGTCGTCCCCCCTCGCAGTTGGACCCGAAAAATCTGAAAAAAAATCATGAATATTAGCCTTTATGAGCATAATGACAACAAATACCTCGGAAGTCAAAATTTGCCAAACTTTCTTGGTAACATTATGAATTGTGAATTTTAAATTTTTGTCCATAACATCTGAAGGGGACTTTTAAATTTACCACAAACTAATGTACAACTGTCTTAATAATATGTACATATATCCTGAAAATTTTATATCAATCGAGGTTCAAACAACAAAGTTGTAACCGATTGAAATTTTACAATTACAGCAATAACAATATGCGATGTCAAATTTTCAGGAAAATTTAAGAAATGGCTTATAGGTAGCCCATTGTGACTGTTGAAACAACGAGGTCAGTAAACCGCAAACAAAATGGCGACAAATTGATGACTTATTGATGACCTCTGTAATAGGCATGCCTCGTCTTTTATTTCCGTAGGAGGTTTCCGCTGACTGTATCAACTGGCAATAGTAGGCCGCATTCACTGTTTGTTGATCATGAAGAAAATCAATGAGTAAAACTCCCTTTGAGTTAAAAAATGTTGCAAGCATTTTTCTGGCCTTGGACCCCGATCATGACTTTCGTTTTTGGTATGTTCTCGCCCACCCTTAAATTCCCTGGCCCACGAATATATTCGATTCTAAGATAATTTAGTACCCCCAAAACGGGTATCAAGTATAAGCAAGAGACGCGCTTAATTGTAAGATGCCTCTTAGCCTCCTTCGCGGGACTTTAGATTTATTTTAGTCGCATTTCGGAGGCGACAATCAACTAGCGTTCCATCGTATGCTAGTTGACCATGTCGATTTGGGACAATTATGTCCACAGTATTCGTTATCATAATTACAAAGCCTCGTAACATGATGTCGCCTCAAGACGTAGAACGACGCCTAGCGCAAAGTCATGCATCAAACGGTGCTAGATCAGATTCTCAGATAATCAAGGGAGGCATTTAGTGAATATTCCGCGAGCCTTGTGCTGCTGGTTGCCTCCACCTTCCTACCGTAAAGAAAATATTAAACCTTCAAAATTTTTCATTTAAATTAAAAATAATAACGGTACCTACGTAAAACATGAAATTTATTTTTCTTTAAAAGGACATTGTGAAATTGATTTCTATTTTCTTGGTTTTATATCTAAAAATCTTCAGTGTATTCAAAATTTGTTTGTTAATTACTATTGTGCGAGCTGCATAATAAATGAATATTATTACTCAAACTGACAAAATAAGGATGAATTGTTATTTTATTCAAAATTTTCATCTCTGATTTTTAGAAAACTTCTGTTTAACACTGACAATATCAGCATTTTTTTTTTGTGAACATCTGAATCAAAATGTTGGGGCTTTGTAATGCTGAAATATTCAGGTTATATAGTCGGTTTACTAGATTGTTCAGCGTTTACATGCGGGTTTTTATGTTTTTAGAGTTTGTATGTCTCGATTCTGATGTCTGATTTATCTTTTTTTCAGTTATTGCGAATTAATTTCTAAATTCATCACGTTTATACAGGTATGCACTTTTATGCAAAACATAATGGGCGTTGAATTCAATTGTCCTCGAAGATGATTTGTTGGACAATTAACACAAAACCTATTGAGAACTGTATTGTTTTCATATTGATCTGAATTAAAATTTAAGATAATTTGTTGTTTCAAATGATTCACAAGTAGAAGAGCTTTCTGGCTTAGAATAAAGATCCTTATGTGTTTTAAACAAATAAGTATTTTTTCATGATTTTCCGCATTATTTGCATTGGTCTTTGTCAGGATTGGAATGTAAGGCTTTATGCGCTTCGAGTCTTCTTGGTGCACGGAATGACTTGTTGCAGTCCTCACACTTATATATACATTGGGATTTGAATGAGCAATTTCATGAACGTTTAATTTTCAGCCTGCTTTAATTGACTTTCCACATATCTTACGAATAAGTCGGAAGGAGAATGACGCGCTGTATGCTCGTTCAGTCTTTGTTTACTGATATATGACTTTCCGCATTCCTTGCATTTAAATTCATCTGGATTTAAATGGAAAGCCATGTGGGTTTTTAAATTGTACTTATATTTAAATGATTTGTTACAAACCTCACATTTAAATGCATTGGGATTCGGATGTTTAGCTTTATGATCATTATAACCCCGAGCTGTTTGGAACGACCTCCCACATAAATCGCATTTAAATAAATCGGGATTTGAATGCACAGCTTTATGAACTTTTAATAAAGATGTTCTTGAAAATAACTTCCCACATAAATCGCACTCAAATGAAACGTGGCCACACAGGCGAGCTGTATGATCTTTCAATCGATTAGCACTTGAAAATATTTTTCCGCATTGTTTGCATTTAAACTTCTCAGGGTTAGCATGCACAGATTGGTGTTCTTTAAGAATCCAGGATGACGCAAATAATTTGTTACATGTATCACACTTGAATATATTGGGATTCAAGTGTACAGCTTTATGATCTTTATATGAAGAGATTGTCTTGAATGACTTCCCACATAAGTCACACTTTAACAAATCGGGATTTGAATGCCAAGCTCTATGATGTCTATAAGTGCGGGCTGTTTCGAATGCTTTTTCACACAAATCACACTTAAATAAATCGGGATTAGAATGAAGAGCTACATGAGTTTTGAATGTATCTTTGGTTTTAAATAATTTCCCACAGTCTTTGCATTGATATTTTACTGTAGTGTGCAAAGCTTTATGTTTATTAAACGACGATGATGTCATATATGATTTGTTGCATATATCACATTTGTATTTTGTGGAATGACCAAGTTTATGGGTTTTTAAATTACTGGCTGATGTGAATGACTTTTTGCACAGTTCACAGTTAAATAAATTGGGATTGGAATGAAGAGCCAGATGAAGTTTCAATGTCGGAGCTGTTTTAAATGACTTTTCACATTCATTACACTCATAATGCTTTGGATTGTTTTCTTGATGATAGTAGAACTTTTCATCCTGTCTTAAGGTCGAATGCAACGCTTCATGTCCTTTGAGGGGGCAAGCTGCTCGCAATATATTACTACAGTCCTGGCGTTTAAACCGATCTGAGTTCGAATCAAACGCTGTAGGCTTTTTCAATAATTTTCCCGGCACAAATGATTTGTCACGTTCCGCATACGTAGATACTCTGAAATGAAGTAAAAGTCGAGTTCAAAGAAATGTGATCATTGAGTCATGTAATTCTATACATGATAAGTGTGGAACGCAACTTCATCTTTATGCTAAAAGATTAACCTAAATTATAATCGTTTGATAATTGACCATAATTACATTGGACATCAACCCAGTGTAAGAAATATTCTAATCTTTTGTGCTCTAACTTCTTAGTAATCTTTCCGACTCTAAAGAAACTTCTATTGGACAAAACATGTTTTATTACGTGAAACAAGTTTTAAAATTTTGCCCACCAAACGTCTGGCAATAAATCAGAAAACCTTATCTGCCAACGCCTGAACTGTCAGCGAAGTGTAGTGTTGCAAAATAGTGGGAGGAATGTCCTACTAATCAACAACCCCCACCGGTTAGCATCGACGTTTCTGGAAACGAAGTGAATATGGCTGAGATCAGAACAACAACAGCTTAATTTGTAACATGGAGACAAATCAGTTCAAAGAAGATTCAATCCTACCTGTCCAGGGTAAATAAAACAGATACGACCCAGAATCCAAAGAAATAATATTCCCAGTAGTTATGGAATGGAAAATCAACACTACACCCGTCAGGTTGCCACCGATGAGATTTTTATGCTCAAGAAAGAAGCTAAATGCAATGTCACAAATGTCAAACAATATGGATTAAGACTTAAAGATTTCTTTGATACACCTAAGAAGCGTCATCTGCAAGTATGGTGTATTTCGGGATGTCGAATTAGACTTTGACCTTAAAGAGCTAGTTGAAATAGCAAAATCTTGCAACAAGATGGGAATGTTACTTTATTATATTAAGCTAATCAACGCCACAAGACTCAACAGCAGAGATTCTTGAAAGGCTGACAACTTCATCCAGATAAAATCAGTTAAGATAACAGCGTCGGGCAATACCCTCCCAGACCATCTAAAAATCGCATACTTCAATGTTAAAAGTCGAATATTTCAAATTCCGACCCAGACAGTGCAGGAACTGTGGCAAGTTGGTTCAGTCCACCACCACCAGTAAAGAAAAAACACCGAGATATCTTAAATGCAGTACAACTGATAGCAATGGAACTTGCAACAGAAGGTGTTTGCTATGTGACAGAGCAAGAAGCATGTAGCCACGGACCAAATATTTCCCAAATTGGTTAAATACAAGCATGGAATCGAAGTCAGCTCTATATTAAATGTCCCCAATAGAGAAGCACGGGCGATTATCAATAAAAACAGATATGAACGGCTTGACCGGAGACGTGCTTAGTCCCCTTCTCTTGAATATTTATACCAAGGATATACATAATATAGAAGACGAACACACTCTTCTATTCCTGTTTGCAGACGACTTCCTTCTGTTATCCAAAGGCATCTCCTACAACGAAGCCTTCAACAACCTCCAATTCAAAACCAAAGTTTTAACTGACAGATGCTACATTCCATTCCAAAATACCATTCCCATTAAAGATTTCCATCAACAACCAGGAAATAGACTGGACAAACAACTTCACTTTTCTGGGGAGAGTCTTCAATAACAAGGGTCTCTCCAAAGAACACTATCCAATTTTTCGAAATCCAAAGCGCTTGTTAAAAAACAGAGTGGGTCCAAATATGGCTTAAACCCCAAGAAAGCTCTTCAATTATACAAATCAATGATTCGACCCCTAATTGAAAACAACCTAACTAACATAACCAACTCCGCTAAGTCAGCTTTTGGAAAATTAAACAGAAACAAAGCAGTCATACTCAAATCCTGTCTGGGTATTTCAATCAGTGCTCCCAATATATCCACCTTCCCCATAGCCAAAGAACATCCCTCAAACTACTTATAAGCAAAGAAATTCCCAAAAACATGCACGACCCCCACTTCAGAAACCTTATCAATACTCCAAACAAACACTCCAACTACACCAAAGTCATAAACCAATATAAAGACTACATAGACTTCACTTGTTGGGGAAATTGTACCCCGCCTAACCTTTTTTACCAGCTAAGCAACACCCACCTTTATCTACCGTCAAAGTTTCCCTAATTAAACTATAGTGACCTCACCAATTCACTCAATAACACACTAAATAAAATACCGAACAACTATACAATATACTGTACTGATGCAGCAAAGAACCTTTTGGGCGTCGGGTGTGCAGTTTACGATCTTAAGACCAAAAAAATTCACAAATGGAAACTAGGTCCCTACACCAGTCCTGACAACGCCGAAATCACAGCCATTCAAACTGCCATTCTAGACATACATTCAAACAATACCAATAACATAGTCATTTTTACAGACTCAGAAAACAGTATCACAGAAATATTCTTCTTTCTTTTCGTAGCACTACAGCCCCTTTCGGGCCTTCGCTTAGAGATAGAGAATCTCAATGTCATAATCGAATGTATCGGCACTGCATAAGGTGATATGATCATTATCACGCTTTGGCCGTGCGTCCGTCCACCCAGCTGCGATACGTTCTGATTTTAAACCAGCACGTATCATAACTGAACGGGCTTATAGTCCGTCCGAAGAATCACTCGAACTAAATCTCGTTGACGCCAACGAAACTCGAACCAGATACCTTCGGCTTACGGGCTTAGTGCTCTAACCACTAGACCACGCGGACTACATCACAGAAATATTACACAACCTCAATATAAAATACTTACCGTCAAAAATAAGAAATTTTATACAAAAGAACAACAATAGCCAACTGATACTGTTCTGGTTACCGAAAAATAGCAATTGGGAAGCTCTAGCCACTGCAGATGCGATTTTAAAAGGCACTAACACCGACACCTATCGTGAATGGGATGACACCTTTGACAGAATTAAGAAATCTCTAGAAAATGAATGGATCCTTAAATATAATATACTTATCACAAAACTATCCTAATGGCCCTGGGAAGACGGAGACCTTCAGTACCTTAACAAGCCATGGTTCTACGATACAAACCTTAATAGAAACATAAGAAAACGCATCAACAGAATACTGCCTAACAGAGCTTACAACAGATACAGACTTAGAAGAGCCAAAGTCTACAACACGGACAAATGTAAATGGTGTGATTACACAGACTATCTTGAACACCAGATACTTAACTGCACCAAATTTGATCATCAAAGGGAAAAATACCCACTCTTTGATGACAGTCAATTCTTAGTTAAATGTTGCAAAAACAAGAATGGTGCATTCAGGTGTCACCTCCAGCAACTTGGCAAGTCCCTAGAAGAGTCTGATACAGATTTATAGCACCGCAGACTGTGCCACGCACTCTATCCTTAACTCAACCTAACACTCACCCCCATAAAGCTCATCAACTAACAACCTCCTTAAATTACTAACAACAAACTTAACGTCAAGTCGCTAAGTGGCGAGTAAACAACATCATCGTAAACAAACAACTACTAAACGTCAACAATCAACAACATCAATGGTCCCCACAGAGGACTAGATCGGAGAACGCTGGTTAAGTGCTTACGAGGACGGACCAGATTTTGCGTTAGTGTCCAACTAAGGTTCCTGTTACTACACAGGGAAGAAGGAAAAAAAGGAAGGGCTTGACCTTGAAGACATAGCTCAAATGGATTTTCCTTAATTGAAGAGGCACAAATTTACGAATAAAAGAAACCCGGTATGAGATGTTATAAAAATCTTAATGAAACACACATATGCTCAAGTGGTGGTGGTGGTACTGATAAAGGCAGAACTCGTGTTTGTGCCTTGCGTGCTGTAGCTAAGAAAGAAATTAAAGCAGCGATGAAAAACTATTTCAGCTGCATGGAGTGTTCACTAAGGGAGAACAATGCGAAACCTTTCTGGTCTTACATTAGGTCTTCTGTTCCTTCTTCTGTCCACTAGAATAATATTGAGAGTTCCTTTCTTTTAGGAATCTCCAACCTTTTCGCAGAATATTTTTCTTCCACTTTTACACCTGCTTTTTGCTTCTGCATCTCCTATCCTGTTAATATACCAGAACTCCACTCTATTGATGTTTCCTTGTTTAAAACATATTTCATTAAGGTCATTAAGTCCCTTAGCCCCAACCTTTTCCCCGGCCCAGATGGATTACTAAATGTTTTAAGCTTTCCTGTTCAACCTGAGTTTAAGTACGAGCATTTTTCCTGCTTACTAGAAAAGAGCCAACATCGTCCCTATTCTCAAGAGTGGTGATGCTTCTTCTGTTCCCAATTATCGTCTAATATCGTTACTTTCCTGTTTTCCAAAATTATTTAAGCATCGTACCCAACGGGCTTTCAGTGCTTGTTAGCGCAAAGAAACAACACGGATTTCTTAAAGGTCTCTAGGTCTCTCTAGGAACTTGATCGAGTTGACCGATTTCATTGCCAAAGCATTGGATAATCGGTTGCAAGTTGAGGCAATCTTTACTGATCTTTACCTTTCAAATGGTACCCCCACGTTATAGGTATGCATTTGTCCTCTCAGTCGTCGCTTTGGACCTTTGACGGAATCGTGCATCTACGACACCAGTCTTCTACGTCTTTTCGAGCGTGGAGCTTCGATGGTGGCTAGACCCAGAAAACTTCGTAGTTGGCGCTTGTTGTTTGATGTGGGCCGGCTTTTCATGACTTCAATTTTATCTGGGTCTGTTTTGACCCCTTCTGCTGATACAACGTGTCCCAGGTATTTTACTTCAGCTCCGAAAAGGGTACACTTGTCGGGACGAATTCGGTAGTCGTAATCGGGAGAAAATCTTTTCTAAGTTTCGCACATACTCTTCGAACGTTCTCCCGATAACAATAATGTCATCTAGGTACACCAAGCAGGTTTTCCAGGTTAGGCCGCATAGCTCGTATTCCATCAGGCGTTCGAAGGTGGCTGGAGCGTTACAAAGCCCAAATGGCATCACCACAAATTGCCACAATCCGGTCCCAACTGAAAATGCGATCTTATCTCGGTTTTTCTTGTCGATTTCTACCTGACAGTAGACACTCTTGAGATCGAGTGTAGAAAACCATTTTGCGTCGGCTAAAGTGTCCATGATGTCATCGATGCGTGGAGGCGGGTAACTATCTTTCTTAGTGACGTCGTTAAGCTGCCTATAGTCGACACAGCAACGAGTGCTACCATCTTTTTTCTTTACTAGAACTACTGGCGCAGCCCATGGACTGACAGAAGGCTCGATAACACCTTGTTTTTCCATGTCCGAGATCAGTGTGCTCACTTCTTCTTGTTTGGCTATAGGTAGACGTCTCAGTGCTTGGGTAACTATAACGTGAGTTACCATATTCGTTCGGCCTTGGTCATCCGGGCTTGCTGAGAAGATTTCACTATACTTGGTGACTAGATCAGAAGCTTGCTTGAATAGCTTTGTCTGGGTCTTGCCTCTTTTTCCAATGATGGTCGTGAGTAGCTTCCAAAGAGGTGATGGTGAAAACAGGCTGGCAGCTGCCGATGACTTCTCCCACTTTGATGCTAGCGGTTGAGCCAGCGGTGTTGACTCTAACTGGCACGTATCCGTTCCTTAGAGATCTTAGCAAGGCTTCGTACTTCAATCAAACTGCGCAATGCCGTCGTCTTCGTTGGCTCTATGAGATAAGATCGGTGGTCTCCAGAATCACCGTCGAGCTTGGCCCATACAACCCTCTCGGAAGATTTCGGTACATCAGTGTCGGTACATACTACCACATTCATCTTGGGAATTTGGACGCTGGGATCCTCCATCAATACTTCGACATTCCGCCATTTTAATACCCGTTTGCCCAAATCCAAAGTGATTCCATGTGGTCGAAGAAAATCCAAATTGTGTTGGAACGCAAGGTCTCCCAACTGTAACTGGAGGTTGACCTCTCCATGGACAGGTGCAGTTTCTCCCGTAGCTGTCCGTAGTGAGAAAATCCTGCCGTTGTGAAGAATTTGTTGCCTCACTAGGTCTGGTCGGATAATCGATCGGGTTGCACCAGTCTCGATTGTTATGGTGCAATGCTCTCCGTCAACTTGACCCGGAAGGCATAAGTCTGCTTCTCCACGATGTAGTCTTGACACGGTGATGATGGTGCTGGGGACGTCGACCTCCTAGCCAACCTTTGCCCCACGAAGTTGGCCCGCTTAGTTTGAAAAGCTTCTTCTGGGTCTCCTCCACCCTGGACAATAGCTCGGTTTTCTTTGCGTCTTGCAGTCTCTTTGCAGATGCCCCTTCTCACCGCAATTCTAGCATCTAGGCGCACCATTTACCTGCCGCTCTCGCTCAATTTCCACGCAGTGGTACGAGTCACATTTTTCTCTGCCTCAAATTTCAGACTGTAAGCCAACGCGTCCTTAACCGTTTGCTTTTGGGCTAAACGCACGGCTTGTTGCAATTTCTGGTCCTTTAATGCGCTGATGAATGCTTCTGTTGCTTCGTCATCTCGATGTTCTGGGTCGTACGCTGGGTAAGCCAAAATTGCCAGTCGCTCAATGTCTTAGGCTAGCTGCTGTAAGGTTTTGCCAGACTTCTGCATCCGATGCCGTTGCTGTGACCGATTCAAATGATCGCCTCCATAACGCATGTCGAGCGCATTCAATATAGCAGCGGGGATAGTCTGCAAAAGCTCGGCAGCTGGGCCTCTTAGAGCAAGAATTAATGCAGTTGCTCGTTCCTGCTCATTCCAGTGATTTATTCTAGCGGCGGCTTCAAACTGGATTTTGTAGATACTCCAGACCGTTTGCCCGTCGAATATTGGTGCTTTCACATTTCTGGATGAGCTTTGCGCTACGGTTGTAAGCGGGCCTGGTGAGGTGCTTACTACTGCCTTCGCTGCTTCCAATTCCTTTTTCACTTTTTCCATCTCATGGTTGATTCTCTCCTCGTCCTGGCTGACCTTTTCCTCGACCTGGTAAACCTTTTCCTCGGCGCATTTAATTTGTTTGTTCAGACTACCGAACTCCGCCTTTATTTCGGTTGACTGTTTTTGAAAATCTGCCTTGATTTCGATCGCTTGTTGGTCCAGCTTCACTGATTGTTCATTTAGCTTCGCTGTTAAAATAGATGACTGTTCATTTAGCTTCGCAGTTAAACTTGGACTGTTGTCGCTGCTCTTGCTGCATCAGCATCAACATTTGCATCAGCGCATCTTCTGGTTCCTTTGATTTTGGTGTTTCTACTTCTCCCTTAAGCACCGACATGGTAAATTCATTAATTTTTAAATGTTAACTTCGTGGTATTTTTATTATTTCGGCTTTTATTTTTTCTACCAGTTTCCACGTTACATTTCACTATTATGCATCTAAAAAAAATGATTATAAGTTTTCACTTTCGAAGTTTTCCCCTGTCGCGTGTTATGGTTCGCGGCCAATAAATTTAATGTTCCGGGAAAGTGAAAACGCACTGTCTTTTAAAATTAAGTTAAAATAGTTTATTTACTATGAATGCACAATCATTAATTTCACTATTTTACAATTTTACTTTTCACTTGTCCATCAATTTATATAACAACTGTCTTTATCGCGGTACATAAAGTTTTATTTCTCACGTGTACGAATGACCAAGTGACTCACTGTATATATAATAACAACTTCGTTGTGAACAGTTTCTAGCAGAAACAAACGTGAATAATTTTATTTATTATATTAAAATTTTCTTAGACTTTTGGATTGGTATCGGGGTCATATATTTGAATTTTCTTAAATATATATATATATATATCTTTTTGTTGTTTGTTTACAGTACTAACCGTTCTAAAATTAGTTTTGTCTTGTTTTTTTTCCGTTTGTTTAGAAAAAATTGAGAAAATGTTAATAGAATCAACATATTTCATTTCGCTACCCAACCTCCTTTCTTCTGGCCTTGCCTTTTTATACTCGTCTATCTATGCAAGGTCGCCCAGCTCGGGCAGTGGCTTTCCCCAAAAGAACTTTAATAATTGGCGAGGTATGAGTTATCTTACTCTCTCAAGCCGAACGGCGAATGAACAAAAGAGTAGTGCGTATGGTATCTTATGCACAGAAGGAGGAAAGTTTGACAGGATAAACCGATCCGGTTGTTATGGGATGGCACATAAAAGGGAAAGGGTTTTTGGTGCGCAACCACGTAGTGAGGAGTTTTAAACGTAAGAGTTCATTCCGGTTCCCGAGAAACTTCAAGTTTACCCGGCCAACCGGGGGTGCTTTACTTAAAGAGGTCACGTGGTCTCTCCCTATCAATTATCCCCAAATCAAAATACTAACCTTTTCCCACCTAATTAATTCAACTAACCACCCATTGAGGGACAGTTTTACCTATTAGTCTTATGTCAATGAGAGATGCACAAACTACTATCACTTAATCTAAATATCGAATCCGCTGGCCAGAGCCTTTTATTCTTGCTCAAGCCAATTTATCGACCGGAATTTTTATCCGGTCAATTACGAAATTTAAAAAAAAACCAGTAAAAGTAGCAGGGAAGTACTCTTGTTAGTAGGGTTGTTGTGTAACTCTACATATTTTTATATTCACTTAAAGATAAATACATTTCACATGAGCATAAATTCTAATTGACATATTTGTATAAATACATTTCATAGGAACATAAATTTTAATTGCAAGAATCTATTTCGAGCGATTCAAATAGTAATAAATATAACCCAAACTTATGTTTCAACGCGCACATAAAATTCTTATCGTAAGAAACATTTTATGAAAATCAAAGTCAAGTTCAAATAATTATTTTGTAACATGATCACTTGATTTTGAATTCGAATGCATCGTTCATTGCATTCTTCATACAGACCTTTTCTGTGTAATGCGATACTAGTCGCGTGCTGAAGATAAACAAGTATATGCATTTTCATTCATGCGATCTGATATTACGACGTGCTATGCCGTAATGACGCATCTGTGAAATTGTCCTTATGTTTCGATAGACAATTAAAGGAATGTGAATGCATATGCTTGTGAACTGACCAAGTCAAGAATAAGGTCAAGTGGTTTCGGGTTTGTTTAAGGTGTGAAGAATGTAATGAGGATGTTGACACTTGTCGTGGAGTAAAAATTTATGAATAATAAATGAACGAAGAATTATGTTTTGAAATTGAAGTGTTGAAAGTAGGTTTTGGGTTTAGGAAAATTTATGACCAATATTTTAAGTAGGTTTACGAACTAATATTTTTGTATGTGTAATAATTTAAGTAGAGCATGACTTCTAGAAAATGATATAAATACCGTTGTGAATTTTAGAGAAAATACAGTTATACTTTTGACTTTCAACTTGCACTTTTCTCTGCGTGATAACGCTGTTTGAATTCGAAGTTATAATTGTCAACGCAATAACTTATCGTTGCGCTTACGTCTAGACTGCAAAGGAATTTAATACTCATTTGCAGTCTTAGTAACAGTAGCGTAGTGGACACTATGTCCTCGCTATTTTATCTGCGGCCCAGCCGCTTGGCTAGGTAGTTTTTTTTAAACTTGATTAAATATTCTTGATCCCACTAAAACCTACATCCACACATAGTGAGGAACAAGAACGCGTGCAAGAACGCGCATCTTTACATGGCGATCCTGCTTGTCCGGATTTGGACGCGTTAGACCTTATTGCTAACCAAGAAGAGTTCGACGCTGTTTTCGAGAGGTGCTGTAGAGTTGTAGAGGAGTACGTTCCAGAACCCGTGGCAGAACGGTATTTGTCACCGCCACCTTACATTCCGGCTGAAATCGGTACCCCAGATCTTCGAGGACCAAAGCCACGTCGAATTGAACCGTTCCTGAAGAAAACAAGAACGGAGCCGAAGGACATTTTGGAATCTATACCGAAGAAGCGACGACCAAGAGGTGGTCGTAAAACGAAGCTGAAGCGTCAGCGAGCCGAGCTGCATCGTGTAATTAAAATAGCGGTCGGAGAGCAGAAGAGAGTACTACAGCGGAAACTTTTGGACCTCAAACCGGCGAATAGACATTGGGCACAATGGGGAATAGCTGCTCCGTTGGAAACAGTTTCGTCGAGGAATATCAACAATCATTGACAACATCCATAGTATTCATAGTAATAATGATAGTTTTTTATGTATACCACAGATACAATAAGAATTACGTGGTAAAAAGACTAAATAGAAATATTAATATTTGAAAATTTGAGTTGTTTTTGATGTTAGAAGTATTTAGCCTATTTTTTTTTGGTTTATGGAGTCTACGGATTAAGAGTTATTTACCATTGGCTTTAGGATATCTTGCTTCAAATTTAATGATTTATGGAGCTTTTAGAAAAACTGGTGGTTGAGAATGAAAAGGTTTTGAGTAATTTAAAGAAATGTGCAAAGAGTTTGTACACTTTTGAGACACTCCAGGCTAAATTAGATGAGTTGCAAATTAGAAAGGAAAAGTTTAATGATATACTCAAGACTTGCAAAGATGAAAGTTCTAAAGTTTTAGATCTCAAGTTAAAGTTCAGAGCACTATCATCCATTTTGGAGGGCGAAATCTGGTTACAGCTGAGCAAACAAGGGTATTCGGATATAGAAGAAATCAAAGAAGATTCTATAAGTGAGGATCTAGAATCTAGTTTACAGATATTAGAAGAAAGATTCACCATGGCCGATTTTAGTTTAGAAACAGCCATGAAGATCATCCCTGTTTTTGATGGGAAGTATAAGGAATTGGACCCTTTCCTCAAAATACTAGAAATCCTCCATACAACCCTGTCTGCTAATGCTAGGGCTAGTCTCATTGACTTCGTTGTCAATGTTAAATTATGTGCCACAGTCAGACTCTCTTTGGCAAATGTTTCAATTACATCCTTCGATACCCTAAAATCAGCATTACGAACAAGATTTAAGAATAATAAAACTGTACCTCAGATTCATACCATGTTAAGTAGTACTTACCAGAAGAAATCTTCTGTGAGTTCTTTTAAGGACAAAATCTTAAACTTGGTGGATGAACTCAACCAATTACAAATACAGGAGTTAGGAAGTCAAGCTACTCCGAACGAGAAGAAAGTTATCGCACAGATGAACGACACCTATGCGCTAACCGTTTTCAAAAATGGGCTGAATGATCAGCTAAGGAACACTATTTTTTCGGCAAGACCAAAAAGTTTTACCGAAGCTGTATCACTCGCACAGGAATTAGAAAATGCAGAGACACAGGCTACTAATAGTGTAATGCATTTTAGTGGCAATGCCAACAAGAAAGGGAGAAGATACGATAACCGTAATAGGAATAGCAATGATAGGAATAATAGACATAACAATAACTATAATAGGAATAATGATAGGAACAGTAGAAGTAACGATAGGGACAATAACCACAGTAACAATAGAAGTTACAACAATAATAATAACAATGATAGGGATAATCGCTACCGTAGCAATCGCAATAGCAACAATCAATCAGATAATCACAAACGTAATAGGCGCAATGGTAGGAGCAACAACAATAATAATAGTGACAATAGAAGGAGAAATGTCCATGTTGTTAGCGACCAGGGAAACGTGCTAAGTTCCGGAGAGGACATGGAGAACCTCCCGGTATAAGAAAATTGGACACAGAGCACAATATATATAGAATAACCGATAGTTGTACTAATTTTGTGAGAATTTATAATTATAACTCTGATAGATACTTATTATTTTTAATCGATACAGGTGCGGATGTGTCTATATGCAAAGACGATGTCTATAAGGATTTAGAATATTCTATAGATAGTAAAAATA
Organism: Odontomyia ornata; assembly: GCA_963969285.1. NCBI lineage: Eukaryota > Metazoa > Arthropoda > Insecta > Diptera > Stratiomyidae > Odontomyia > Odontomyia ornata. The sequence continues at coordinate 367,971,982 of OZ017739.1, read as the reverse complement.
GGATTAGACTTACGGGAATAACAAAAGAGGTAACCACGTCCTTGGGTACTTCTTACTTAGAGATATTAATTGGGAATCATAAAGTAACGGAATCGTTCCACATTGTAGACAGTAATTTTCCGATAAGTACAGATGGTATTATCGGCAGAGATTTGATGGTCCACTATTTATGCAGAATTGATTATGAGACATTTACAATAACCTTCAACGTAAATGATGAAGAAGTTGTACTACCTATGGACACGAGAAGACAACAGTATTCACAGATAAACATTTCGGCAAGAACCGAAATGATTGTTCCGGTCAACATAGATATTGATGAGGATAGTATCGTGCTGAACACGGAGATTGAGAAAGGCGTATTTGTAGGAAATACAATCATACCTGTAAGAGGTGTACGGCACATTAAAATCATGAATACAACAGACGAAGATATTGTCATAAAGCATTTCAATGTTGAAGTCGAACCATTGAAAGATTATGACATCTTAAAAGGGGAAAAACAAAGTTTCGACAATGATCGATTTAAGAGATTACTGAACGTTATAAATAAGGATAGTCTGGATAAACCTGCAATGCAAAGTTTGCTTAAAATCATAAAAGAATATCAAAATGTATTTCATTTGGATGGAGAAAAGCTTGCAACGAACAACTTCTATAAACAGAAATTACAAACCGTAGATAACAGTCCGGTTTATATTAAGAATTACAGATTACCTCAATCCCAAAATGAGGAAATCCTGCAACAAGTCAGAGATCTGGAAACCAGTGATATCATCGAGCCATCAACTAGCCCGTATAATTCTCCACTGTTAGTTGTACCAAAAAAGAGTACAGACGGAAAAGCTAAATGGCGACTGGTTGTAGATTTCAGAAGACTCAATGACAAGATAGTCAACGACAAGTTTCCTTTGACGAGACTTGAGGACGTCTTGGACAGGCTTGGTAGAGCAAAATATTTCTCTACGCTGGACATGACTAGCTCTTTTCATCAAATTGAACTTGAGAAAGAGTCTAGACCATTGACAGCATTCTCCACTAACGATGGGCACTATCAGTTCAAGAGGTTACCATTCGGATTGAAAATTTCGTCCAACAGCTTTCAAAGGATGTTAACCATAGCTCTCAGTGGCCTTAGCCACGAGGCATTCTTGTATGTCGATGACATAATTGTATTCGGTTGTAGCATCAAACACCATAATGACAATCTTTGCAAAGTACTACAAAGGTTGCGTCGGTATAATTTGAAATTAAATCCTGAAAAATGCCAGTTTTTGAGATCAGAGGTAGTATACTTGGGTCATTTGATAACCAGTGAGGGAATCAGAACTGATCCAGCTAAGAACAATACAATCAAAAACTACCCAGTACCAAAGAGTGCAGATGAAGTACGCAGATTTGTGGCTTTCTGCAATTACTACAGGCGTTTTATACCAAATTTTGCCGAGACGGCGAAGTGTTTGAATGCATTGCTAAAGAAAAATGTAACTTTTGTCTGGACTGAGGAATGTCAAAAAGCATACGAGACTTTAAAAAGGAAACTGATAGAACCACCGATACTTCAATACCCAAACTTCGCAAAACCATTTATTTTAACCACAGATGCTTCAAACTATGCTTTGGGCGCAGTTTTATCTCAAGGAGAAATTGGCCAAGACCTACCAATTTCTTATGCTAGCAAATCCTTGGCTAAGCACGACATCAACAAACCGACTATCGAAAAAGAGCTTTTAGCTATTCATTGGGGCATAAATTTCTTCAGACCCTATCTATACGGACGAAAATTCGTGGTTGTGACCGATCACAGACCACTAGTATCATTGTTTACCCATAAGAATCCCTCATCAAAACTGACTAGAATTCGTGTCGACCTATCAGATTACGATTTCACAATTGTATATAAGAAAGGTAGTATGAACACTAATGCGGATGCATTGTCAAGGATCGAGTTGGATTCGGACACCTTGAAAGCGATGATACCTCCAGAAACTGATGAAAATGCGAAAAGGAAACTATTAGCGATTACAAGAGGTATGGCGAATAAGACAGAAAAACAGAATGAAGTGGTCAACAACGAGGGCACCCAAACTCCAGTAGAACCTGATCAACTCTATTGTTGGGATTGCACGAGTTTGTCTGACATTACCGGTATTACGAAACTGAGATTTATCCTGCGCAGTGAAGTTAAAAATAAAGATGTTTATATTGTACGTACAAAAGATATTATAGAAGTACATTGTAGCGATATATCTGATGTGAAATCCGTTTCCGTCAAAGAAAAGCTAACAATGCATAATGGTACCAAAAGTAACAAGAGTGATGAGGCAAATAGTGATAATCCGAATCCGAAATTCGTTTCGATTCTGGAGAAACTATTTAAATTCGCGAATCAAGAGAACATCAATGAACTCTCACTATCTTGTGAAGACAGTATTTTTAGGTCTATAGACAAAACAGTATTTAAAAGAATAATTAATATGTTGCAACAGAAAACGCGTACGCAAAAGAAATTACGAATTATGATATACAAACCGCCTACCAAGATAACAGATAAACTTGAACAAAAGAAGCTAATAGAGGAGTATCACAACTCACCTCATGGAGGACACCTAGGAATTCGCAAAACATTGTTAAAACTAAAACAACGATACTGTTGGAAGAATATGAACAGTATGGTTAAAATCCATATCAAAAATTGTGCAGCTTGCCTAACTAACAAACAAGTAAGGCATACAAAAGAGAGGATGGTTGTAACAGATACACCATCAACAAGCTTTGAGACTGTACAAATAGATACTGTAGGTCCATTAAGAATCTCGAATAATTACCGATACATATTAACACTACAATGTGAGTTAACTAAATTTGTCGTTGCTTTCCCAATAGAGAATAAGGAATCAAAAACTATAGCGGTAGGTTTAGTAGAAGAGTTTATATTAAAGTATGGACACTTTAAAATACTTAAGTCTGATTTAGGAACTGAGTTCACCAATAGACTTATGGGCGATATATGCAACTTATTAAAGATAAAACAAATTTTTTCTACTCCATACCATCACCAAACGCTAGGTTCGGTTGAAAGAAACCATCGGGTTCTCAATGAATACATGTATTCTTTTGCTGATGATCAGCAATGGGATAGATGGATTCCGTACTACACCTTTGCGTACAACACTACACCTCATATAGATACCAATTATACACCTTATGAATTGGTATTCGGCAAATTGCCTTACCTTCCAAATGATTTAATTGAGGATGGTGAAAAGATTTACAATCTGGATGATTATGCTAATGAACTCAAAGTAAGATTAAAAATGTCTATTTCAAAGTCTAGGAAGATAATAGAAAATTTGAAAGCAAAGAGGGTTAAAGAACAAGGTCGTACAAACCCTATACACATAAATATTGGAGATCTTGTATTAGTAAAGAATGAGAACCGTAGAAAACACCAACCCCCTTATAAAGGTCCATATAAAGTAATAAATGTTGAAAATAGCAATGTTTTAATTGATATAGACGGACTCCAAAAATCAATACACAAGAATAGAATAAAACCATATAATGTAATCATTCAATAAATGTTAATAATAAGAAATTAAATTTATTGCGAACCGTATAGTGTAATTGTACAAAACATGTAACAATATTGTATGGGACATATTGCATTTCTATGTATAAGTGAACTATATATATAAAATTTTTTTTTTTTTTAGATTCGTATTAATATATTGTATAAAATTTCAATATATCAACACTCATCTAGAGGATTAGGGTGTTGTGTAACTCTACATATTTTTATATTCACTTAAAGATAAATACATTTCACATGAGCATAAATTCTAATTGACATATTTGTATAAATACATTTCATAGGAACATAAATTTTAATTGCAAGAATCTATTTCGAGCGATTCAAATAGTAATAAATATAACCCAAACTTATGTTTCAACGCGCACATAAAATTCTTATCGTAAGAAACATTTTATGAAAATCAAAGTCAAGTTCAAATAATTATTTTGTAACATGATCACTTGATTTTGAATTCGAATGCATCGTTCATTGCATTCTTCATACAGACCTTTTCTGTGTAATGCGATACTAGTCGCGTGCTGAAGATAAACAAGTATATGCATTTTCATTCATGCGATCTGATATTACGACGTGCTATGCCGTAATGACGCATCTGTGAAATTGTCCTTATGTTTCGATAGACAATTAAAGGAATGTGAATGCATATGCTTGTGAACTGACCAAGTCAAGAATAAGGTCAAGTGGTTTCGGGTTTGTTTAAGGTGTGAAGAATGTAATGAGGATGTTGACACTTGTCGTGGAGTAAAAATTTATGAATAATAAATGAACGAAGAATTATGTTTTGAAATTGAAGTGTTGAAAGTAGGTTTTGGGTTTAGGAAAATTTATGACCAATATTTTAAGTAGGTTTACGAACTAATATTTTTGTATGTGTAATAATTTAAGTAGAGCATGACTTCTAGAAAATGATATAAATACCGTTGTGAATTTTAGAGAAAATACAGTTATACTTTTGACTTTCAACTTGCACTTTTCTCTGCGTGATAACGCTGTTTGAATTCGAAGTTATAATTGTCAACGCAATAACTTATCGTTGCGCTTACGTCTAGACTGCAAAGGAATTTAATACTCATTTGCAGTCTTAGTAACAGTAGCGTAGTGGACACTATGTCCTCGCTATTTTATCTGCGGCCCAGCCGCTTGGCTAGGTAGTTTTTTTTAAACTTGATTAAATATTCTTGATCCCACTAAAACCTACATCCACACATAGTGAGGAACAAGAACGCGTGCAAGAACGCGCATCTTTACAGGGTATTTTAAAATAATTCGAAATTCAAACGTCTGTTGAATATCAACACTTAGCTCATACATATATCAATGTGGAAACTGGCCAGTGAGGTGCAAATTTCCGGAATTTAGTGAATTTACGCAAAAAAAATTGCGAAAATTGTGAGGTTCGTTTGTGTTCCAACAAGCAAAATATTATATTTAATATATTATTTGTCATCATGGATGTAATGTTGTATTTCGGCAACAGGTATTTTTTTAAGCAAATATATACTTTTTCTTTTCTTGAGATTTCTGGAATTATTTTTATCATTAATTCTACCCCATTTCCACCTATTATTGGTATGAATCGTGACCTTGTGCCGTAAAGGGTTAATTGTAGTACCAAAATGTTGATGTATAAAACATTAATTCGACAAATTACCTATCGTTTCCCCACTTGGCTCTCTGTCTCATCTACCGTTGCGGAAGAATTGCATACTTTCGAACGTAAAATTCTTAGGAAATTCCTCTCGTAAGTATAGACGACCAAATAAAAAATATTATAGTAAGAATTCTATTTACAACGAGACCAGAATTAAACCCATCTTATTTTATATGATTGAATTGAGTATCAAACGTTTATCCAGTTGGGTTTCTCACCCTGATTCCTTCATTTGAGAATTATTCAATTAGAAATATCACTATGGAAATGAATGTATTTCTTCTATTAAATCTTCATGTATTGATAATTATAATCTCCTTATGCCCTGGATACCTGATCCGCATAAACCATCATTTTCCTCTATCCAATCATTTCGCTTTTGATCGTAGTTAAGAATACCTGTACACATAATCACACGCTTTCTTAAATCGCAATAGTGATTTTCTATCTTTTTAGGGTTTTGTACTAAAATACAAAACCCTATTGCAATCACGACCTGTGTCCGTCTGTCCGTCTGTATGTCACCGCACTTTTTCTGCGAAACTATACAGGCTAAAGCCATGAAACTTTGTAGAAAGGTCAGAAGGGGTGACTTCTAAAAATGTTAAGGGTGGAAAAATTTTTCAAAGGGGTTTAAGGGGGGTCTCCCCATATAGGGAGGTGACCCCTAAAAAAAATTTCCCCCATTGGTAGTCGAGTAGGATGTCATTGGAAAGGTCTACATGAGATCTTTCCAAAACAAGTCTTAAAATTGCCTTATCAGTACCGAGGGGGGCAGGGGGGAGGGGAAATGTACGAACTTTTCGCGTACAAGTAACTCAGAAGTCAAAATTCGTTCAAATTTGTTAATAATAGTATGATCCTCGAATTTCACTTTTTCTCCAATAAAATCGTCTTTGACATGTTTCTTGATTTTATTCGTTGCTGGTTACTGCATTTTGTAAGTTGAGTACAAAACCCTTCTGACATGAGCGTAGGTCTGTCTACCCAACTTGTTTATACTTGTCTATTCAATTTTTTGGATTGTCTCTATATCAAAGTTTTATGTCATGTTAGTAATTTTTAGTTTAATTTCATTACCATTGAGCGCTAGTGTAAACTTTTCATGTTTTAATATTATATTGACTACGGCCGAATTTTGTTTCTTTTTTTGTGGTAGGGAGGTGAATGCCATTTATGCACAGAGTGTGGGACTCCCATGCTCGCAAGAAAGCGACTGGACTACTCACTAAACACCTCCCCTGTTAACCTGAAAACCCAGCCTGGAACATTACTTCGGGCCAGGTCTCGTTTTGATAAGCCGTGAGGCGCTTTCAAGCTGGGCGATCTCTTTCCTAGCGGGAGGGGAGAAGAGAAGAGGAAATGCCAGAAAAACGATCCCCCAGCCCCAGCGCCTCCGGCTACAGTGAGTCCCTTTTATATTTTTGGACTGCCCGAGCATAATGTGCCACCTGGTTCCGTTTGTCAACCGATTCGAGCATCACCGCAACTATATTATCCGGGGTGAGCTCTCTCGTCTCCCTGTAGAGTCCCCTTCGCAGCCTGACCCATTTTGCACACACAAAAAAATGTGTGGCAGGCATTGTCCTCTTCTCCTGGGCAAAACCGACAATCGGGAGACCGTAACACCCATGCCCGCTCAAAAGCTGGGTCATATATATATATATATATATATATATATATTATATATATATATATATATATATATATATATATATATATATATATATATATATATATATACACATATACATATATATATATATATATATATATTGTTACATGTACAAATAATTACATGTACAAATAATTCTGCGAGCTACTGTCGCAATTGTTTTCATCATCATTAAGAACGTCAACGAATGAATTTACTCGAACCCACGAGTAAATTCAACAAGCATAATCAACATCTGCAAGTGACGTCACTCCATTCATGAACTTGCTCGAACCTACCAGGTACCTCTCGGTAGAACGTTCGCCAATGTGCGAGAAATGGGTGAATAGGTAGAGACCCTATATAAAGGCGAGCTGAATGAATGGGGAGGATAATTCATTCGACCGCGATAAGAACTGCGATTGTGTGTGGGAAGTGTGAAGTGATTTAGAAGACAATTGCGATAAGAAATTGATGGACAAGTGTTAGATAGTTTTCATAGTGAAAATTAAAATTAGTGAAAGTGTTAAATTGTTTATTGTGCATTTTCGTAATTTAATAAATTCTTTTAACTTAAATTAAAAGACATTGCGTTTTCACTTTCCCGGAACATTAAAATTATTGGCCGCGAACCGGAAAACACGCGACAGTGGTGTCAAGAAGTGCGAAAGAAAAATTTTGAAAGTGAAAATTTGAACATTTTTATAGTGCACAATAGTAAAATTTAAAGAAACATTAAAAATGCCACGAAGCTTAAACTTAAAAATTAATGAATTGACCATATCGGAGCTCAAGGAGGAGTTGGAACAGCGGAATCTGGCCACACAAGGTACAAAGGCCATACTGATTGCACGCTTGCGTGACGCGATCGAGTCGGAAGGCGTGAATCTGCATTCGGGTGAGCTCTCGGATGCGGAAAAAGGCGCAGAAGGTGGAGAAGTAGAAACACCCAAATCAAAGGAGCCAGAAAATGCGCTGATGCAAATGTTATTGCTGATGTCATCCAGTCTGACTGCGAAGCTAGATGAACAGTCATCCAATTTAACTACGAAGCTTGATGAACAATCAGCGAAGTTAAATGAACAATCAGCGAAGCTAGACCAACAAGCGATCGAAATCAAGGCAGATTTTCAAAAACAGGCCACCGAAATAAAAGCGGAGCTCGGCAGCCTGAACAAACAAATTAAAGGCGTCGAGGAAAAGGTTTACCAGGTCGAGGAAAAGGTCAGCCAGGTGGAAAAAGTGAAAAAAGAATTGGAAGCGGCGAAGGCAGTAGTAACTATTTCACCAGCCCCGCTTATAACCGCAGCGCAAAGCACATCCAGAAATGTGCAAGCACCAATATTCGATGGGCAAACGGTCTGGAGTATTTACAAGACCCAGTTTAAAGCTGCCGCAACGGCAAATCACTGGAATGAGCAGGAACGAGCAACTGCATTAATTCTTGCTCTAAGAGGCCCAGCTGCCGAGCTTTTGCAGACGATCCCCGATGAATTGCACTCAAACCCGAACGCTATAATGAATGCGCTCGACATGCGTTATGGAGACGATCATCTAAAGCAGATTTATCGGTCACAGCTAAGGCATCGGATGCAGAAGTCTGGTGAAACCCTACAGCAGCTAGCCCAAGACATTGAGCGACTAGCACTTTTAGCTTACCCAGCCTACGACCCAGAACATCGAGATGATGCAGCAACAGAAGCATTCATCAGCGCACTAAAAGACCCAGAATTGCAACAAGCCGTGCGTTTAGCTCAAAAGCAAACGGTTAAGGACGCATTGGCTTACAGTCTGAACTTTGAGGCAGCGAAAAACGTGACTCGTACCACTGCCCGGGTTCGTGAGGTAGTGACAGACGAGTGCAGGTGTGAGCGCGTCGAAATTGAGCGAGACCCGCATGTAAATGGTGCGCCTAGATGCTGGAATTGCGGAGAGAAGGGGCACCTACAAAGAGACTGCAAGAAGCGAAGAAAACCGAGCTATTGTCCAGGGTGTGCAGCTAGAAGGAGATCCAGACCGAGTCAGGAGCCCAGAATGGAAGCCCTTCAAACAGAGGGGTCGGGAAACATGTAAGAGCCAACTTCGTGGGGCAGAGGTTGGCTAGGAGGATCGACGTCCCCAGCACCACCATCACCGTGTCAAGACTACATCGTGGAGAAGCGGACTTATGCCTTCCGGGTCAAATTGACGGAGAACACTGCACCATAACAATCGACACTGGTGCAACCCGATCGATTATCCGACCAGACCTAGTTAGACAGCAACAACTTCACAAGGGCAGAATTTTCTCACTACGGACAGCTACGGGAGAAACTGCACCTGTTCATGGAGAGGTCAACCTCCAGATACAGTTGGGAGACCTTGTGTTCCGACATAATTTTCTGGTCGCGAACATTATGGATGACTGCATTCTCGGAATGGATTTTCTGCGACCACATGGAATCACGTTGGACTTGGGAAAACGTGTCTTGAAATGGCAGAATGTCGAAGTACTGATGGAGGATCCCAGCGTCCAAATCCCCAAGATGAATGTAGTGGTATGTACTGACACTGATGTACCGAATTCTTCCGAAAGCATTGTATGGGCCAAGCTTGATGGTGATTCTGGAGACCACCGATCTTACCTGATAGAGCCAACGAAGACGTCCGCATTGCGCAGTTTGATTGTAGGACGAAGCCTTGTAAGATCTTTAAGGAACGGATATGTGCCGGTTAGAGTCCTTAACACCGCAGATTCAACCACGAGCATCAAAGCGGGAGAAGTCATCGGCAGCTGCCAGCCTGTTTCCACCATCACCTCTTTGGAAGCTACTCACAACCATCATTGGAAAAGGAGGCAAGACACAGAAAAAGCCAGGGAATCCACGTCTGCAATATTGAAGCAAGTCAAATTGCCGGTGCAGCTATTCAAACGAGCCTCTGATCTGGTCACCAAGTACAGTGACATCTTCTCAACAAGCCCGGATGACCAAGGCCGAACGAGTTTGGTAACTCACGTCATAGACACACAGGAAGCCAAGCCGATTCGACAAGCACCAAGACGTCTCCCTATAGCCAAACAAGGAGAAGTGAGCGCGCTGATCTCGGACATGGAAAAACAAGGCATTATTGAACCTTCTGTAAGTCCATGGGCCGCGCCTGTAGTTCTAGTAAAGAAAAAGGATGGTAGCACTCGCTTTTGTGTCGACTATAGGCAGCTTAACGACGTCACTAAGAAAGATAGTTACCCGCTCCCACGCATCGATGACATCATGGACACTTTAGCCGACGCAAAATGGTTTTCTACACTCGATCTCAAGAGTGGCTACTGGCAGGTAGAAATTGACAAGAAGGACCGAGAGAAGACCGCATTTTCAGTTGGGACCGGATTGTGGCAATTTGTGGTGATGCCGTTTGGGCTTTGCAATGCCCCAGCCACTTTCGAACGCTTGATGGAATACGTGCTACGTGGTCTAACCTGGAAAACCTGCTTGGTGTACCTAGATGACATCATCGTCATCGGGAGAACGTTCGAAGAGCATGTGCGGAACTTAGAAGAGGTTTTCTCCCGACTGCGACTGGCAAATTTGAAACTTAGTCCCGACAAGTGTACCCTTTTCGCAGCTGAAGTAAAATACCTGGGACATGTCGTATCAGCAGAAGGGGTCAAAACAGACCCTGAGAAAATTGAAGCCGTGAAAAGCTGGCCAACACCAAACAACAAGCGCCAACTACGAAGTTTCCTGGGCCTGGCAACCTACTATCGAAGATTCGTCAAAGACTTTGCCAAAATAGCTAAGTGTCTTCATCAGCTAACCGAGAAAAATCGTCCGTATGTCTGGAATGAACAATGCCAGACAGCCTTTGAGACCCTGAAGGAAAAGCTATGTGAATCACCCGTACTGGCGTATCCGAAACCCGGAAAAATGTTTGTGGTTGACACCGATGCAAGCAACGGCGGTATTGGAGCTGTACTCTCCCAGCAGATCAATGGCGAAGAAAGAGTCCTCTCGTATTACAGTCGAGTTCTTTCAAAAAGTGAGAGGAACTACTGTGTGACCAGGAAGGAGCTATTGGCTATAATAGAGGCCACCAAGCAGTTCCACAAGTACCTATATGGCCAGAAATTTGTTCTTCGAACGGACCATGCATCATTGAGATGGCTACTTAACTTCAAAAACCCCGAGGGACAAGTTGCGAGATGGATCGAAAGATTGCAGTCATACGACTACGAAATTGTTCATCGAAAGGGCGGAGTTCATGGAAATGCTGACGCCCTATCTCGTTGCCCATGTCCAGCCAACTGCAAGCATTGCCGACGGATTGAGGAAAAGGAACCGCCCGTTGATCTACGACTGATAACGGCCGAATTCGATGAAGGTTGGTCATCGGAGGAGATTCGAAATGCCCAGCTAGCCGATGAAGACATCGGACCATTGCTCGTATGGAAGGAGACGACTGGGCGACCGGAGTGGAAGGACGTTTCGATGCATGGCGCAACCCTGAAAAGCTATTGGGCACAATGGAACTCCCTACAGGTGGAGGGTGGCGTACTCAAGCGGAAATGGGAAACGGCGGATGGCAGCTCCTATAGGATGCAAACTATACTACCCAAAAGCCGAATCCACGATGTGGTAAAGGAAATGCATGAAGGATCCTCGGGAGGCCATCTTGGTGTTAACAAAACCTTAGCGAAATTGCGGGAAAGATTCTACTGGCTCCACGCTCGAGAAGACGTAGAGGCCTGGTGCCGCAGATGCACAATTTGCGCTTCCGTCAAAGGCCCAAAGCGACGACTGAGAGGACAAATGCAAACCTATAACGTAGGCGTGCCATTCGAAAGGATTGCTGTTGACATCGCTGGACCCTTTCCTGAATCTGAATGGGGAAATCGATACACGCT
>OZ017739.1:367820200-367955200 GCA_963969285.1 Odontomyia ornata | reverse complement strand
GAGCTGCTGGGAATACGGAAAACGAGGACAACACCACTGCATCCCCAATCCGATGTAATGGTCGAACGTTTCAACGGCACGCTCAATAAACATCTGGCCAAGATGGTTGACGGGAACCAAAGGGACTGGGACCGACATATCCCATTATTCTTGAAGGCGTACAGAGCTGCCGAACATACATCTACGGGTGAAGCCCCAGCCAACGTCATTTTTGGAAAGACTATTCGTCTGCCAGCTGATATAGGAACACCCCCTGAGGAACCCCAAACGATCTCGGAGTACGCAAGTGCGCTAAGGCAACGGTTGAACCAGATACATCGGACAGTGCGAAAACACCTCGACACCTCTCCTGGCTTCCAGCAAGATGACTTGGTGTGGCTATATAACTCACAACGGCGGAAGGGTAGGTCTCCAAAGTTGCAACATAATTGGGAGGGACCCTACTGAGTTACAAAGTGAATCAACGACGTCGTATATCGCTTACAGGAACACCTTAAGCCGAGAGCCAAAATGAAAATCGTGCACCAGGACCGTCTTGCCCCATATTACATCCAGGGAGAATTGACTACAACTGGCGACACTTTTCGGGGCGAAAAGAACTGATGTGGGGGCAGTGTTACATGTACAAATAATTCTGCAAGCTACTGTCGCAATTGTTTTCACAACCATTAAGAACATCATGATCAACAAACGAATGTACTCGAAAGCAAAGAACCCACCAAGCATGATCAACATCTGAAAGTGACGTCACTGCGCCATTCAGTATTCGCCAATGTACGAGAAATGGATTGAATGACTAGAGACCCTATATAAAGGCGAGCTGAATGAATGGGGGGATTAGTACAACCGCGATAGTAAAACTGCGATAGTAAAACCGCGATAGTAAAACTGCGATAAAGTGGAGCGCGAAGTAAAGGCGATATTGACTAATAGTTAAGTGATAAAGACAGTTGAATTAAAAATTTATAGACAAATTGAAAAGTAAAATATTGAAATTGCTAAATTAATGATTGTGCATTTTTAGTAAATAAACTCATATTTTAATTTAAAAGACAGTGCGCTTTTACTTTCCCGGAACATTAAAATTATTGGCCGCGGACCATAACACGCGACAATATATATATATATATATATATATATATATATATATATATATATATATATATATATATATATATATACATATATATATGTATACATACATATAATATATATATATAGGTATATATACATATAATATATATACATATAATATATATATATATATATATATATATATATATATATATATATATATATATACATATATATATGTATACATACATATAATATATATATATAGGTATATATACATATAATATATATATATATATATATATATATATATATATATATATATATATATATATATATATATATATATATATAAGAGTCAATAAATTTGTATGTATTTATGTAAGCAAATTTTGCAAATTTTTTAAAACGGAAATTTTTTTAAAATTGATTAATGACCGAATTCGTTATCAATGCACGATGGAAAACTAGGGTTGACATATGAATTACAAGTGGTTTGATCTAAATTACTAGGTTTGAGATGATTTGCCAAGTGTCCATTTGCATGGAAAATTATGTAATTTTGATGTCGATTTTTATGAAAATTACCCAAAATTACATAACTTGCTCCAATGGGAACGTAGTATTAAAATAGATTTTGCACAAATCTGCGTTTCAAAATCTTCTAGATTTATATTTTTATATTTCGAATCTACATGAATTTGAAGTAGATTTGGAAATATTTTCAAAATCCTGAAACAACGTAGATGAACACAATGTATAACTGTTGCAAAATTATCTATTGCAGCATAGTTTAAATACGCATAGCAGCCTTAGGAAATTCTTAAGTGTCTTCCCAAAATAACTGCTACTAGAATTATCGCTCATTTTTACTTACTCTTCATTCATCAGCATATTGTTTAGGTCTGGGAGGTTGTCTTCATTCGCTTGCAGCTCTTGATCTCCTTCTTTTTCCCAGGCGGACTCATCTATTTTCACTACAATTTCATGATAATCTGATTGTTTAACTTCATAATCACTTTCCCCTTGTTTGTACCCTAAGCCTAAATTCATATACAAAGAATTGATCAACAGAATCTTAAGGCAGATCCTAAATGATTACCCTGCGAATCGGAAAATTTTCCGTCTAGATATTCTTCTGCTGGTTCAATTTGATGTGACAAAATATTTTTATTTTTTAAATCACAATCGTGATGAAGCTCCATTTCGCCATTGTTGACATTGCATGAGAGATTCGATACCGCCGCAACATCCTGAACTCCGTCATTTTCTGAGGCTGCTTTTACTTGCGTAGAACCAAACCTTATTTTAAACTTTGAATATGTGCTTTTATACAATGTCTTAAATTGAAAGAAGTCATCCAAATCGAATATGCAAGAATGGCAGATATGATCCGAAACCTGGTCGCCGTTCTTCTGTATCTGAAATGTAGTCGAAACGGCGAGGTCAATAAGAATTCGATTTAATTTCCAGAATAAGAACAGACGACTTCTTAAACAAATGTCCATGCACTTACATTAGAACCAGCAACATCCTGTAACATTGATAGGATATCATCATCCTCATCATTACAAATCGCTTCTAAATAGTCAGTGGATTCACATACGCGACATACTTTGTCGAATATATTCGCCATCTTCTGCATGAATACTGCCAGAAATAATGTTTTTACAACTTTGTTATTTTAACGTTTAAGTCAATATAAGCCAGTTTGGTTTAACGCAACACAACCGGAAAGATCGTTCAACAATAAGCATAAAACTAATCCTACCTTGGAACAGGTAGCTAACAGGAACGGCACGACGCCTGATTTTCTTGTCACCTTCTTGAGAATGGAACACTTGTCAACCTTTGAGGAACGGAACAAAGTTGTGAACTTCTTGAGAATGGAACACTGAAGTGGAGCTTAAAGGAACGGAACAGTGGAAGGAGTTAAACTTAGGGAGGGAAGAGAAAGAGTAAATGATAACCCTTAAAAATTTCCGAATATCGGCTATGTGTTTGTAAGGCTTATTTGATTGATTGGTAACGGCTTAAACCAAGAGTAGTCTCAGCAGAGGGGCAAATATTATCTAATGGCGGGAAAATTCAAATTAAAAGCACCATTATAAAAATATTTAACTCATAATTAATTTACATATTTTATTAGTTTCTCATTTAAAGTGCCTAACGAAAATTTGATGATTAACTTAGCTTTGGATTTAATGCAATCTGTGAACATGTATTTTTAGAGATTATTGATGAATATCTAATAAGATAATGAAGAGAAACTATTTAATTTCCTGAGGAATACTGGATTAAGAAGATTTAGACACAAATAACGTGAAACAAATATAACAGATCTGGAATACCGTTTTAATTTATGGCGATGTTTTTTTTGATGTAATAATATTTTCGTACATACCGTAAAAGTGAATTATTTGATTAAGTTTTTGGAGATAAGAACATCTTTCTGACTATTTTTAGATATAAAATAATATCTGGTGTGAGGTACTTTTTGATTAGCAAACTCAAAAGGGAATAATAGAGACCACTTCCGATCATATATTGTTTGTAGTCACTGAATAACTCCTTTTTTGAAAAATACTTATGGGCCTCTATTTTAATAATATATTTTTAATCTTTTGTCATTATTTTGATATTTCGTTGAAGAATGCTTTCCGTCTTTTGGCAAATTTGTTTTATACTCTCCAAAGGTGATTTCAAAAAGCATTTTGTTTTGTAGGCCATAAGTGATCTTTCCGAAAATTTGCCTTCGATAGAAGTTAAGCACTCCATGTATTTTAAGGTTTTTTCTATATTGAAGACAACAAAACCAGCGATGTAATCTACGTCATAGAAAACATATTCAGTTAATCTTGTTGGATAATTAGCGTAGCTACGTTCTATTATGAATTGCTTTACCCCTAAAGAAGAACATTCTGAAAGTATACCGATTTTTCTCATACATAAATTTAAATCTTGTGACAAAGTTTTCTTGCGTTTGTCTAAACTGGGAAGTAAACCCTAATAATTATATCAGATAAAATTCATTTTTGATCGTTTTGATTGAATTACTTATATTGTATTGCACTTCGAAGCGTTGAAAGATTGAAAGGCAAAATGGTACACTTTACTTCTTTATTTTTGTTTATAATGTTCTAATTGAAGTTAATATAATATTTGAACGAAGATAAATTTGCTCTTTATACGATTTCCGAACAAATCTATTGACGTCCAAACATTTATCTAAGACTACACATAAATGTTAATGCTAACATAAAACTACGACAGAACTTTGAAATTAAGTCTAAGACAAATATTTTATCATGCCGAAAAAACAATTACGCAGTCAGTTTCAATGGAAATCTGAAACAAAAATGATTAAATTGGTATTCAAATATAATGCAGGAAAGACTAACACTTCCTAGATTCAGCCTTACAGCCGTCATCATATTGGGGGAAGCATTCAATAAAGCTAAATCCTGAAACAATACAACGCCAAAATCAACGAAGCATGATATATAATTAGAAATTTACACTCTCAAAAATGTCTGTAAACAATGGAGCCGTTGTCAAATTTTCATGGGCATTGTACTGCAAAAAGTCTCAAATATAATTGAAGCTTCAATTCAAACCCAAATCTTACATTTTCAGACACTGTTTCTAATTTTTCAGTCGCTAAGTCCACGTTAAACAAGTCCTAAAAATCACGATGCTTATAGTTGTCAAAATAATAGATAAAATAACCTACATTTTCGGAACCTGGCCTTAAAACCATATAATTTGACAAGTCATAAATAGCTGCGTGAACAGTATCTATTGTTTACAAATCCTGAAATCAAATATAGATAGAAAATATGCGCAAAACCATTAGAGTTAGAGCCATTACATACATCCTCTGAATCACATCAATACTGCAAGCTGTATGAATTATCTCTCGTTGATTTGTTCGATTTGAAGCCTGCACAAAAAATGCTATAATGGACGCTGCATACCATATATTGAAAATTACCCTCTCCAGGCCTCTCATACACATCGCTGTAGCTGAATGGCTTGAATCAACGTTAATCTATAGTTGTAGTATTAATAATGACATTATGCAAAAAAATTAAAAGGTACCTCCTCGAAAATAATTTCATCTTTCATGAGCTTCGGAAAAAGTATGTTCTAAAATAGAGGGGACAAAAATTTGCATTAAAAGTTAATGTAAGAAATTCATATCTCCTCCAAACCCGATTTAAAGCCCACTAATTATTCAAATGGCTAATATTCGCAATCGCATCGTTTCTGGTCCAAGAGTCCTGAAATGAGCGTGCTAATGTAATGTTCGGGTAGCTAATGACATCTACATTATCCAGAACAATTGATTTATTTACCGAAACCAAAAAAACCATTTGATAATCGCACTAAAATAAGATGCTTAGCTACGAAATTGGTAAATACATGTAAACTTACACATCCTGAATCAACTTCGAAATTTGAACGAAAATTTGTCCTATTCGTAGTTGAATTCTAAAATAAAATAATATGAAATTGACATTTTAATCAATTATGAAATATACTTACATGTCCAAAAGTAGATGTTGAGGTGTTAATATCTTCGATTCCACGTCGCGTCTAAAAATATGAGATATTTGAATTTTGTGCAAATATTAATTTAAGGGTAGATATCTTACACTTTTACCCTTTTCGCAATTGTAACATGTGGCAAAAGAATGCTGCCACTTTGCATCATGTGATAATCGTACCCTTTCATTCAAATAAATGATGTCTTTATCCTTGCTATGATCTTTGTAAATTCGCGAACTTATTATTTCCAGGTTTATTCCGAGAATTCGGCACCATTCCATTTTTGTATTCATATTATTCGGAAATCTAAAATGATAAAAAGTTACAAACTGTAAAAAAATCTGATAATTTTGTGCCGCTTCTGCTTTAAGCTACTGGATTTGCGGCAAAATATGAAGCAATCAAAACAAAAAATTGCAAATATTTTTGAGCAATTTTCTTGTGATTCATCACTTGAAACTGTTAAAACTTGTAATGGTATTCTTTTTACATCGCTTGAACGAAGAGATTTCCTGAAGGAAATCTGAACCGACCTCTCATCGGTTCTAGACGTGAAGTCAGAGTCGTGCCAACGAATGGTACCAGCCGGTCAACCAGTCTGTGCGATTACCGGTATATATATATATATATATATATATATATATATATATATATATATATATATATATATATATATATATATATAGTTTTATATAATATCCGCGAGTATACTAAAGTTTTTTGTTTCTTCAACAGATATAGATTTATTTACATCAATGTGGGATCACCACGGCGTTGCAATGATTCATCCATATTCGAGAATTCTCTCTTAAAAGTAGAATTGGAGAATGTAGTTTTGCAGCAAATGTCGAAAACATTATCAGGCGTTGAGGTTCCAGTTTTGATTATTGGAGACTCCGCATTCAAATTTTCAAACATGCTGATGAAACCATATGCGTTTCATGTTGAAGCAGCCCCGGAACAGAATAACTTCAATTATACACTCTCTAAATGCAGAAGAGTCGTTGAAGACGCGTATTGGGAAAGGCATCGATAATAAAATCGAAAACGCGCCTCTTCTGATCAAAGCATGTTGTGCGATTCACAATTTTTTAAACGAAAGGAACTACCGGCTAAATTCAAATTGGCTTGAGGAGCTGAAAACGTATGAGCAAAGCCGTGGAAGACAGCAACCAGAAGTAGATAATAGAGCATCAGATTCCAACAGAGGAGCAGAGGCCATAAGAAGAGCATTAAGTGAACATATCGGTGAGCTTGTATTTCATTTACAAAATATATTTACCTATGTTTCATTCTCATTACTCAAAATAAATTTATTTTTATCTCATAACAAATAAAAAACATTTCCACTTCTCTTATCCCAAATCAATGGCACTTTATTAATTGAATCCTTTCAAGAAATATTATAACATTTCATTATCATATATATTCATTTAACATACATATTACCAAAAATAACATTACGCATTTTCATTCGAAACATACGAATGAAAAAAGCTAAAATAAAAATTTACTTATACGAAAATCTACTGTCAATAATTTAAAAACTATGAAAGGAAACTTCAATAAACTATTTATTTGTAGTTTATTTATTTGTAATTTGGAACCTTATTGAAACTTAACTGTCGAGTTTACTCTACTCTTTACTGACAAACTGTAAAGTTAACTGTAAACTACAAGTTTTACTGTAAAGTATTCGGTAACACTTTAGTAATTGTCTAAAGTTTGATAGACAGTCACTAGTATCTAAAATTTAAAAATATATTAAACTTTAAAATAAAATAGATTTTGCAATACTAATCTTCAGAAAATGTTTTTCTTTGAAACGCAAATAAAACATTTCTTGTAATTTTAAAAAACATATATATATATTTCAAGGGTAAGTATTCCCTCCTCCTCAGTGTTTCTCTATGACAAACACAGAAGAAGGCGGAATACTTACCCTCGAAATACGTGTATATTTTTTTAAATTATAATATATTGTTTATCTGCGTTTCAAGGAAAAACGTTTTCTTAAGATTTGTATTGAACAAGCGCAAAAACACTGGTTTTACATATTTTTAGTAATTCTAAAGAAAAGTGAACGGGCGTTGTTCACCAAATTAGAGCTAATCAAATTGTGCAAAAGCAAAATAGTGGAGATTAAGGGGCTCCAGGAAAAACACCCATATTTTTGCCGAAATGGCACAATTCCTACAAGCAAATGGTTTGCAGTACAATGCAGTACAGTCTTAAAGAATAATATACAGTCAACCTTGTACTTTGTAGTTTACTTTACAGTTTGTCTGTAAACAAAAGATGAACCTCTACAGTTAACTTGCAGTAAGTTTCCATTTTACAAATAATATCTTGATAAATATTTTACTTGGAGTTTAATACATAGTTTTCAAATAACTTACAATATGTTCTCCTATGGGTTATTGTTACGCACAAAAATCTTAAGAATTTCATTTCTCGCTTCTTCAACTTCCACCATTCGTTGTTGTAAGTGGAAGATTTTTTCGTCTGCTTGTTTTACTCGATCTATTTCAGCATACATTGTTTTGTTCGCTTCCCTCACTTCTTTTAAAATTTCCTTTTGGAAATAATTCATCGGAATTTTCCTTTTTTTTGCAGGTAGCACAAATACCTCCGGAGATGACTCCTGTAGCTCTTCACAACTGGTTGTAGCAACTGCCTCAGGTGTACCACGTGGCGATGGCGATGTTGATGTTGATTCCTCACTTGGAGAAGATGTACAGTGATCTGCAATTTTAAAATTTTGAATTAGTATACTACTATAATTAATATACAACTATAAGAAAAGTAAATCTCATGTAAACAGGAAAATTTTTAGTATAAATTTACTAATAAATAATTAGTTTACCTTTGAATACGCTTTCATATACTAGATTTTTCGTGTCCATGCTTTTGAATCCTCCAATGACCTTATGAACAGCCTCGAACAAGGGCCACTCAGAAGGTAATCCACCCGATGGACCCACTTTTTGCTTTTCAATCCTGAAAACATAAAAATTAATTACCACTAACAAAAGTTATTTCACATACCTATAGCGATTAGTTATGTTGTGTATTTTTATTTTGACTTCTTCTGCCGTGTATTCCAAACCAGTCTCTTTAAGGGCTTGAGCCATTTCGGCAAAAATATGACTATTATTTCTCGAGCCCCTTAATTCCCCTATTTTGCACTTCCACAGGTCGATCAGCTCGAATTCGGTGAATAACGGCCACTTCAGCTTTCGTTTATTTATTTTTCGCGTTTCGACCGACATTTCTATATCATCCGAACTTGTCACTATTGACGTTTCCGATTTGACGTTTGGCATTTGCTGAATATCTGAATTTGCAGTAGTGCCATAGTTATCCACAAGATTTTGGGTAGATTTGCCTCAAATCTACTAGATTTCAAAATCTACAGATTAGGATTTTTATATGGGTAATCTATATGATTTTGATGTAGATTTTGAATTTTTCGCAAAATCTTGAGATTTGATGTAAGTGGAAACAGAGTATAAGCTTTGAGAAGTAAATAAATTCATATTCACTTTGGAAGGCGATAAAAATAAAATCAGTATAAGAACTGAAATTATTTTCACTTCACTAGGAGCGCTATTGTGTGCTCCGCGGGCCAACTGGGTTTCACTGAAGAAATTCTTCTCGAAACCGTAAAAAACCCCGAATTTTCGTTGGCACCTCAACAATTCTTCATATACCGCCATGTAAGGTAGCGAGCCAAGTCGGCTTACTAATGGTCATGTGGAGTAGTAAGCGCTGCTGCCATATAGCTTCCTAACCAAAACTGACGACAGATACAAGCCATATGGTAGCAATTTGCATATGTATTAGTCGGCCTACTATGGACAAGCTTCCGGTAGCTGTCACCCAACTGCGGCATTAGCAAATGCTTATATTTCGTCATATATACTATTTTCCGAATAAAAAAAGTGCCGAACGCATTCCATTCATGCTATAAATTCACCTTGTATAGCCCATTGTGCTCCTAAACTTTCCAAGACGAGCAAATGAAGCACACGTTTTGCACCTTCGACTGACAGCTCAGAGTTGAGATGTAAACAAACTCCTATAAATTTCACTTTGGAAGGCGATAATAACTAAACGGGTATAAGCACTGAAATAATTTTCACTTCACTAGGAGCGCTATTGTGTTCTCCGCGGATCATCTGGATTTCACTGTAGAAATCCGTCTCTAAACCGTACAAAACCTCGAATTTTCGTTGGCACCTCCACAATTCTTCATATAACGCCATGTAAGTTCGCCAGCAAAGTCGGCCTACTAATGGTCATGTGTGCGGTAGTAAGCGCTGCTGCCATATGGCTTGTATCTTTCGTCAGTTTTGTTCCTAACTTACGTGAGCTTTGGACTGTCGCTTCTAGTTTCTTATTATTCCGCGGTTGTCGGCTTGAGATATTTCTGACGTTTTCTTGACAAGAGTCTTCAATAACAACGGGGAAGCGTCATCAAAGTGGCGACTTAAATCATAACAATTCACTTTAAGCATCGTTATTAAGAATAAATTTTCAGAAATTTTTCAATGCTGAACATGTCTCAGATTTCCGGTTATGTTTGTCGCGTGTGTGAATCCACGAAAGACTTAGAAACTTTTTCCAAGAATGTTAATAGAAACATACTATTAATGCTCGAAAATTTAGGGTGTTTTAAGGTAAGTGCATTGGTTCTAAATTGTGAACTGATTCTTCACATCGTTTCACCGAAATAACTAATATTTTATTACAGACAAAAGAAGACAACCGGCTTCTACAGCATATCTGCCGTCCATGCATTCGAAATTTAGAGGCATTTCATCAATTCAAAGCGTCGTATTCAAGCACATTTGCAAAGTTTCGAATGAAGATCGATCAAATGCAAGTAAGGGATTCATCAGAGCTTGCCATAAGTCAGAATTTATCAGCAGCAGAGATACCTACGACAAATGCAGTAGTGGATTTATCCACAAGTGATGGGTTTCTTGATTTACAAGGTACATATTTAGGAGCGGTTACGTACGAGTATGTGATGAATACTGACAAATTCAATATGAATTAAGGTTTAGCAAGCAAACAAACGGGACGTGACGACTGTAAACTTAAAAACTCAGATTATCATACGGAGAAGAAAGAATATATATTAATGTCGGTCGACAATGCAGAGCACATGGTACAAGCGACAGATTCACTCGCGGACGCTAATGACCAACTGGTGAATATAGAGTAAGTAACTATAATTAAATCCTTAATTAGTCGCTTGCTTGTATCTATAAGAAAATAATGTGTAACCTTCTGATTACGAATTTGCTACGACCGTTGTGCATTAATGAGCTGAGCATTGATTCACACAAAAATGCGAAAAAAGTATCGATTCACAAAAAATGTGGAATTTTCTCAAATCAAGGCAAGGGGTACAGTAGGATAGCATTGACCAAATTTTGTTGGCAGGGTGGATTTAAGATCGTTAATTTCTTACCATTTCACGGTGGAATGTAGCTTGAGGTTGTGTCTACGTATCAGTTTAGAGGTAGTGAGTGAGCCCGACAACCGCGGCAAATGTTTCCGTACATTCCAAGCATGATCAGAGATGGCAAAATATAGGACAATTACTAGTAGTGGAACATTAAGCGTGGTAAAGTATTCCCGAGTACTTAGCAGTATATGGCAAGCTGGGCGGTTTCAGTTGTCCGCTATACCGTAAAATTCCACATTCATTCAAAAACAAATGAAAGGGCAGCAGATTTAGTACCAATTGTTCCGAGCTGTGAATGAAGTACAACACCATATTAGGGAAAATAGCTCTTTGATTTCTCCGAGAAAATAGGTTTGAAATTTCAAATCAATTGTAACACTCAATAAGCGTACTGGCAAGATAAGGGTTATTGAGTGATACGCTTAGTGCAAACAACCTGTTGTGTACAATGGGTAAATATCACTTACTAGCCAACATTTAAAAAGTAACCTCTGTAGAAGTACTCTAAACGTCCAAAAACAACATCACTGTGAGCAAAGTTTTAAGCGTTCCTTACGAGTACGAAATCATTACTTACAACCATTTTTTAAATACAACCCATTTGCTTAGTCTGGTCATTCACACTTTTCAGACTAGGTAAAACATAAGTTCTTCGATTAGATAATAAACATGTGGCGACTCAGAACGTCCCGACGGCGACGCAGCTCTCACGTTGCAAGCAGATTCTAGTCTTGCCATCCAGATACGCTCTTACTTCAGAAATTGTGAAAATTGCCTGTGCGGTTCTTCTCGGTGCTCACGAATCAATATACCGAGAGAACGCACAATCAAAAAGAAAAATTTTCCTTACTGTTCCAGCCCCCTTCACGGTTGTGCGCTCTTCAGTTTGTTCACATAAATAATAGATTTTTGAAACACTAAGATTGGCGTTTGGATTCTAAAAACATATACTGTAAGAATCAGTCATTTCCAAAAGGGGGTGTCTTTACTTTTTTCATGAAATCAATTTTTACCGAATTCTGTCTCTGGGCACAGTTACTCATATATTCCAAATGAAAACGGGCCATGTCCCACTAGCTTAGTACCCTTAAAACACTAGGAGATTCATCAGTCAATTCCAAAAGGGGTCATTTCGCAGAGGTGGCCCCTTTTGAAAATGAACTGCTGAAGCGCATGCGCAATTTCTGTCTTCCATTCCATGCACTATCACTTCCTCTCAACTGTTGTTTGCAGTTAAAAAGTCGTGGTTTTCTTTCAATATTAAATTGTTATTTAATATTGTGGTGAAATGTCTGTTAACGAAAGTGGAAATTCTTCTCCAGTACCAAAGAGAAAAAAAGAAGTGAAAAATAGAAAAACGCAATGAAAAAACAAACAAATGGAGAGTAGAAAAACGGGAAACATGTGCACGTAAGTTTTATTATTATTTTATTGAATGCAAATTACTTTTAACTTGGTTAAAACATTGCATTCTGAAACCCTTAACCCACCACCGAACCGAACACGGAGTTGGTCCGCCGTACCAAATCCGTGTCCGGTGCGCTCTGTGCAACACACGATCGGGCCATCCAGTCGTTCTTAACTTTTACTGCGCGATATGTTTTCGATTTAAACAAAAGAAACTAAAATTGCTTTCGTGACAGCAATCATTGTTGCTACATGCTCACCGCCACAAATTAGGCAACAGTACAGTCATATGAGACAAATAAAATAACTCATCTGAGACCAATCAAATAACGCAGAGACCGCCGAAAAAAGGTTGGTTACTACACTAAAATATCTTGAGACAGGCAGAGAACTCACAACTGATAGGGATTTGGTCCGATCGAACCGTACACACACGCGGATTTGTTCCGGAGCGAACCCGGTCTGATGGAAAAACCATTGAACTCGATTGAACTTAATAACGGAATGCTCCCCACACAACCGAATTTGGTACGGAGCGGATCAAATCTGTCCGTGTGTCAGCACTATTAGCATAAAACTAGCGTTTACCACATTTTAATGATTTTGTTAGATGTTCCCGCAAGTGTTTCACCGGAGTGGAACATGAACTGGACGAGATGATCTCGAAAATGAACCAATTCAAGACAAAAGATGAACAGGATATTTTTCTGCAGGGACTTATTGACTCGACAAAATCTAAGAACCGCAAAAAAAACGAATGAATGAGGAAGATATACGGGAAAAGAATGTAAAAAAAAACACAACTTCAAGGAAAACACCTTTACTTATCACACTGCGTATAATCAAAGACAAGTAGTTTGCCGCACCGCTTTTCTATCCTTCTATGGCGTAACCAAAAAAAGAGTTGAACGGCTTTGCCGATTGGCGAGTCAGGGAAAATTGCCTCATGATTTAAGAGGAAGAAGTCATGGCTCACGTACTGCTCGAGCTATTTCTGGAGAAGTTTGCCGGCTATTTCATAATTTAATTGAAAGTATTCCTTCTAAGGAAAGACATTATGCAGAAGACAAGACAAAAAGATATTTTTCAGCCCAGCTTAATGTTAAAATCATACATCAACAATTTTTAAAGGATAATCCGGAGTGTAATGTACAATGCAAGTTTTTTCTACAAAACTTTCAACAAAATTTTGACATCATTTTGTCGTTCTCAAATAGACGTTTTGTTGAAAATGTGAAGAACTTTCAACGAAAATAAAGGATCCCTATCTGAATGAAATTGCAAAACGTGTAGCAGCAGCAGAAATGATTGTACATAAACAAAGCGCCGCAAAATTTTATAAAAAAATCGATTCTGTTATATCCATGTCCAAAGAAAATCCCAAAGTAGCAGCTTAGTGCTTTGATTACATGCAAAATCTTCCTTTGCCGTTTCTACCTGTGCAGGAAGTATTTTATTAACCGACTTCCAAAAGTAAGAAGGTTATCAATTCATCGCGTATATTTTTTTTTGCTTTTATTTTTTATAGACAACTTTGGGTGTTCGAGTTTTGTGTTCACAACTTAAATTAGAAAAGGTCACCTCTTATTCATACCATGAACGCCGGGGCACAAAGGACCAGACGAAGTGTGCAGCTTTTGGAATCACTACATAAATCAACATGTAAACGTTGAAGTTGAAGAGCTATACCTATTTTGTGATGTCAGAAACAATACAGTTATCAGGTTTCTAATGGCGCGTGTTACGATGAAAAGATTCAAAAAAATCTTTATTTATTTTCCACAACGTGGTCATTCTTGCAATTACTGTGACCATGATTTCGCAAATGTTAAAAGAAAGATACGTCGTTATTATCGCGGTTATTGCTCAGAAGAGTATGAAAATATATTGACTCCTCAACAAACGTAAGTTTAAAGTGGCCAAAGTTCTTCAAAAAGAAAGTTTTGTCACGGGAAAGTTATGGAAGGAATATTAGGAAAGAAAATAAGACGTCATTTGCTGACAATAACTTTTCCGAATTCAGTTTTACGAGTGAGGAACCAGGCGTTGTTGTAGCCAAACCTTTTATTGCCAGCCTTGTAGAACATAATTTTCTTTTACTGAAAGCGTGCAACGGGGGATCCCAGCTATATATTCCATCACCTGCAAGAAATCCTGCATATCAAGAAAAACTACCTATCGATATAAAAACATGGAAGACATCAGGAAACTGTATCGGTATATTCCTAGTGAATAAAAAGCCTTCTGGAACGAAATAAATGAATGGCTACCAGCGACATCGTAAGAACAGCCAGAACAGTTTTAACATTAACATGATAAATTTTTTATTTGTTCTTATACGATACTTTTCTTTTGAAAATTGTGGTAACATTTTACTGTGTTAATATTGTTAAACATAAAATAATTTTTGCCATTTAAAACTGTTTCACTCTTAGAAAAAGTTTGTTTGTTTCCAAAACGGGTCATCTCTCTAAGAGCAAAACAAATGCTAACAAACATATGTTTGAGTTAGAATAGTAGCCCTGTAAATATAAAAAAAAATGCGTGATCTTATCTGAAAATGCGTAGAAGTTAATCGGTTTTTTGTCTCTCCTGAAAAATTTTGAAAAATGGAGATGCCCCCTTTAGGAAATGACTAATTCAATTATATTTTATAATATGCAAAAATGCTGATCGAAGAAGCTGAAAATTTTAAATGGACATTGCTAAATGGAAGAACATATTTAGACACACGTGGAAATTAAACATATGTATCATCCGTTGGCAAAAGCGTGATAGATCACGCGTCATTTGTCCTGAAATGACCAAACATAAAATATTTCGAAATAAATAAAATTGCAGACTTATCAGGGTACTTGCCAATGATACTACACATAGAGAACACGCCATATACCAAACCAGCAGTGAAGAAAAACAGAAGATAAAATACGAAAAGGTAAAATGGAACCCCTTACATCTCTCACAATATCAACAAACTATAGACACGAACAAGCAAAATATCACTGATTGGAGGACAAAAATACAAATAATAAAAGAAGCTGTTGAAGCCTCTGGCCCAGACGGACTAACAAATACCTTCCACTAGACATACTTAATGGCTCCACATCCAACAACCGAGACCTGCTACTGATCACAAGATCCCAAATGTTCATGAAATTTAAGAAAAGAAACCAACTAGATACCTCTAACTTCCGCGTAATAGGACTAAAAAATGCGATCATCAAACTATTAACTTCAATATCTTCTGCCATACTTATACAATGGATAGAGGAACACAATGTGATTCCATATTACCAAGCAGGTTTCCGACCTAGAAGAGGGTGCATACATTTTTTTTTGCTTTAGCACTGCAGCCCATTTCGGGTGTTCACTTAGAGATAGTTAGAGTATCTCATTATCTTGATAGAATGTGTCGGCGCTCAGGAAGGTGATATGGTCAGTAACATGCATGCTGCGATACGTTCTGATTTTAAACCAGTACGTATCATAACTGAATGTGCTTATAGTCCGTCCGAAGAATTACTTAAAACAAATCTCGTTGTCACAAACGAGACTCGAACCAGGGACCATCGGCTTACGGGGTGAGTGCTCTAACCACTAAACCACGCACACTACGGATGCATAGATAACATAGTTCTATTAGACACAATATTCAATATAACTACAACAATACCAAAATCCTACATAATTGCATTGTTCATAGATCTCAAAGGGGCTTTCGACAACGTAAACTACTCCCTACTTTGGCGAAAACTAAGCAACAGAGGTTTCAGTGAAGCCTTTACCAATAAACTCCAAACAACATACCAAACCTCGACAACTTCAATAATCACAAAAACCGGTCTGACGCACCGCCTACAAGTAACCAAGAGAGTGCTCCAAGGTCACCCATTAAACCTACTCCTTTTCAACATATGTAGTGAAATAGGTATATAAATATCCGTGAAGGAATGCAGCGATGGTCTGCTGCCTCGCCGAGATTGGCTTTGTCTGGGGACGCGTGAATGCGCTGGCAGGCTAGCGTTGCGGTGTCGTGGGGCGGGTTCTTTCCCCCAGCACAAGGACCCACTACAAAAGAATTTCAAATTCACGAATTCCGGGGTCAAAAAACAGTCGACCGAAGTTGAAAAAAGGAGGTAACCAGCTAAGGGTTAGAAATTGCAGGCGAAAAAGGACAAACTGGACCTGGGGAAGACCCGACGTTACCCGACGATTCTTATGGCCCACAAATAAGCGTGGGGCATCCAGATGGAGGTGATGCCCCTCGCACCCTCCCAACCGGATCAAGATCCAAACGTAGACGTGGCCATATATTTCCCATTTGAGTGGAAAACTCATACAAACAGAGTTTGCATGAACTTTTCCATCAAAAGAGAAATATAGACGTAACCAATTTATGTTATAGAATTATTTGATCGAATCACATAACCCTATACCATAAAAGGGCGCGCGAGCGGAAGGCCATTCTACCCGGCAAGAGCCCCTGGTAAGCGACAAAAAACGGTGGAGTGCGCCCGATGGCTAGCCCAAGAATGAGCGGGCAAGCCTGCCACCGATGCGGGTCCTATACCCGGTCAGGTAGAGAGAAAAGGAAAGACCGAAAGATATAGTGTTTAACAATTCATGTTATATTCTTACAATCCTTCAAATTGATGCGGATATATTTTAGTATTACAAAGCTTTCTCTTAGAAGATATAGGTTGGCGTTACTTTACCGCATTACGTTATATTGTGGTTTATTATTGATAATAGTACTATAAACCTAAAGAAATTTGTAAGTGATCGTCAAAAATGAAGTTAACCATAAATGCGAAATTATTGGGATTATTGTAGTTACAATAAAAATTAAGTGTATGCAAATGCTAAAAGACCTAACGTTACGTATGAATGATAAGATCTAAATTTTTCGAGTTTTTATCCAAAAATGGTTGCCTCGAATCATGCCGAGTTAACAATTAAGATGACGACTCAACTTTCTAGCCAATCATTTTTAAAAATGAAATCTTTTCATTTTTGATAATCTTTATACTCTACGCATGGTTTCTATGCAAAATGAACTCAAGGCTAAATTTTGATTCGTCTGTAGCCCTCGCTGCACAAAAGCTTTTACACTTGAAGCCAGTGAACTGCACCTTACACTTCTCGCAAGGCGTTTTCCGACGAAGAAAGAGCGTGCCGAGTGACGAAAAATGGAAAAATCTTTGTACTTTATCCTTCCTGACCTTGCACACTGACAGCTCAAACGTCGAGAGAACATTGGACTCGCATCCTTTAAAACTAGCTGAAAGACGCATGCCAATTAAACGAGAGATATAAGTAGAATTAGCACAATTCACCTGAGCCTGGTAAAACGTGGAGATCGCGCAAACAAGAAGTGCCGTAATCAGCGGTCAACATCGCACGTAAACCATGTTGACGTTTCGAGGCGCCTCCGATGCCAATGCACCATAATCTCCCTCACGCATCCATTCACAGCGACAATGTATCACGTTGAACAGTGCGCAGATTTAGCAGCCACTGACGTTAGAAATGAAGCGCAGATATATTAATATCTTGCAATGCTGGAATTTTTTTAGCCCCCATTAGCAACAAAACTTCCATACAATAATAAAACAGGATTATTCACTGGCCGATCAATAGTCTAAATTTTGAGTCGAATGGAAATCGAAGATCAAATTATATATTACTTCAACGAACAAACTATAAAATAATACGTACGTTGACAATCAATACGGTGGCGTAGCGGGGCTTCAGGCAAAAGTAGTCAGTCGGTGGGAATGCTAATTTTCTGCACTCGCGGCCGGCAAAACTTCACTCATTCTAACCACAAAAATTATTTGACAATCACTCACCCCGTTCCAATTCCATGTCATCCCCAATTTTAGTACACTCTTAAGGTGCTCATACACTGTAAATTTTATGTTGCAGATTTAAGTAAAGAAAATGAAGAAAATTTTCAGTAGTAATAAAAATTAAATCTCAGGAGAAATATAATTAAAAGGAAACATTTAAATTTAATACAAAGAAGAATTGATATAGAATTACGTTTAATATAAAGGGAAATTGATAAAAAAATTACATTTAGCAATAATAATGAGAAAGAAAACTATTTTACAAATGACGATTACGAACGGAAATAATTAATTACTTTTCTAAATCTGCCACATAAAATTACAAGTAGAGGATAGGAAGGTTTTCGAACAGTTTTCTTGTGAAACTGACATTAACGAAATAAACCGGAAATATGAATATACCACCGGTGTATAAAACCTATTTGCGATAAAATGGTAAACCAAACTAGCTATAAAACGCAAGACAGCTGCCATACCATACGTAGAATTAAAAAGTATTCCCAACTTAAAGTTCTATACCTCTAAAAAAACACGCTTTACAATATGTGCGGTATTGGTCATACAAAATTTAATGCCATATAAAACAAACTATAGAGCATTTTTTATGTACGAGTTCAAAAATGCCTGGTTAATTCGATAATTTTTTATATGTATCTGAAAAAACAAGTTTGTAGGCATGTGTAGACTCTAACCAGGAGAGCTTTGTGTCCAACTTAAAAAATATTCACCACAATCTTTAGCCATTCCATTAATAAACCCAATAGGCAGTTTAACATCAAGTTCAGTGTATGCTTAAATTGAAGAATAATAACGAAAATTTATTTAAATTCCATTTCAAGTGTGTAGTGAAAAAGGTATATATAAGATGTCCGTAACAGACTGCAGCGATGGTCTGCTGCCTCGGCGAAAGGGGGTGGTGGGACCCGACGAGATTGGCCTGTCTGAGAACATGTGAATGCGCTGGCAGGCTAGCGTTGCGATGTCGTGGGGTGTGTTCTTTTCCCCAGCACAAGGACCCACTACAAAAAAAATTTCGCATCCACGAATTTCGGTATACGAACAAATGTCGACCGAGGTTGAAAATGAGGTAATCTACTAAGAGTCACAAATTGCTGACACAGGACAAACCGGGCCTGATGAAAACAGACGGACTTAAGAGGACTTCGTCGTTATGGCCCCCAAATAAGAGTCGGGCATCCAGTTGGAAGCGGTGCTCTCCCAACCGGATCAAGATCCAAATGTCAGCGTGGCCATATTTTCTATTTAAGTTGAAAAACTCATACAAACATAATTTGAATGAATTTTTCCCTTAAATATAAACGTCGCAAATTTATGTCTTAGTATTATGTGAGGGAATCACACCACACTATGCCATAAATAGGCACGCGAGCGGAAGGCCATCTTACCCGGGCAAGAGCACCTGAAGTGCATAAAAAGGGGAGAGCTCGCCCGATGGCTAGCTCATTATAGCGGAGGGGCTCGCCAACGTGGCGGGTCTCATACCCGGTCAGGTTCTACGAAAGGAAAGACCGACGGTATAATTTTAATTCATCATTTCTTTTATTTTCGTTTTACTTCCGATATGTCGATTGGTGTCGTTTCATTTTAAATAGCAATATTTTTTCGCTAAAAGTAATATATTTGAAAGATTTTTACTTTTGCTCAGTTAAAATAGGAATAATCAAATTTTAATGCTCTATATTTACGAAATTGTATCTTGTTTAACGTATTGATATTATTTAAGGTAGATAAATATAAATATTTCGTAACAATATAATAAAAAAGGAAACAAAATGAATACACACAAAAATTCATACGCAAAGAAACTATAAAAAAAATATTCAGAAATCTGGCCCCATGAATCTTATAATATCTACTGCGCCGAGAGAAAGTAAATTAATGTTCAAGTAAAGTTTCTTGCATTAAAAACTAATTCATCAACCGAAGCCACACTCAACTGCCCACAATAGTTCGCGAATCAAACGCCGACAGGTCCATTAGGCCACCAAGACACAATTCCACAAATTCAAATTGAATTGAATGCAAAAATTATCAATATACCATGAAGAGTTATGTAACGAAAAAAATGTCTGATAAATTCCAACATTGTAATCAAAATGTTTCTGCAACGACCTCAATTGCTGGTGGTTGGTTCGCGCGTTCGTCCATCCATGCAAACCTTCATATAAAGAGATTCAAACAAAATAAGTAGAAATGCGTCAGCGTGAAATAAGTGAAAGTTGTTCGCTTATTGCTCGGGAAATTTATTTTCATGTAGCGCGGTTTCAAGGGATCAAAATTTCGTACTTCACACACATACAAGTATACTCCGTTTAGTTTCTACCGTTTCGATGGCAGTCCGCTTTCAATTTTGATACGGTTCCAATTTCCAGTACGATAAGAAGTACAAAACTGATATATCTCTTCTCGAGCTTGACTCCCTGTTAACTTTCGCAGAATACATTTTTGATAACCCACATGAGCTGTTAAATTCGCAAATGATCAAACGAGTCCAACAACCTGTTGATCGTCTAAAATCGTTTCAAATGTTGATGACATGAATAAGTAAACCCAAACACTAGCAGAAAATAAATATGTAAATATTACTTGTAATTTCATTTTTCTCGCGTGAATTTTCATTTGATATGTACGCAAATGTATGCGGGAAGAATCATTCAATCATTATTTTTTGGGACATACACCAATCACAACCACATTTCTCTGCCCGCCACTTCACGCATCGACTCCCTATGATCATCTAAGTACGTTTTTCAACTTTCGCGTCCAAGCACAACCGAGCGTTTCAATTAATTTTAATTGCAATGTTTGAATGAAAATCAACACCGTGGCCGTTACAGCAATCAACCGCTTTCGACATCTACTAAATACAATCAACCATCAAATAATTGCTATGTGAAACGTTTCACTGGCACTGGCAGCGGAGCAAATTCACACGAGTGCCGTTCACCAAACGCGACGACCTTCTTTTTCCTGTCTTTTTTGTTCGTCGTCCACTTTTCGATGTCGCAACGGTAAATCAAACGAGCCTCTAGCTCAGCCAAGGTAGATTGCATTCGGCAACGCAATACATGGATAGCATGCATTATAGCGGTGTTCTCATGTCAGAATTTTCAATTGCAGATTTGAATTTTTAAATTAATAGAAGCTAATAATGAAATAAATTTTTAAATAATAATAAAAAGATAAATATCATAAAGAATATAATTTTAAAGAAAAATTTAAAGTTAATATAGAGAACAAAAAAAACTTAAAATTTATATTTATAATAAACAAATTTTTATAATTTATAAACTCTAAATTGGAATAATTAAATTTTCCAAACTCCAATTGAAATTCGGGTCATCATGTTATGCCGGTTCTCGAGCAGTTTGCTTAGGTGACTGCTCGATTACTACAAGTGGCTGTCATTTTGTCTTCGAATTGGGGGTATCATTAGTTGATTAAATCCATAACGATATCCACAAAACCATAGTGTTTGGGTCGTGAAAAGAGTATAACGTTCTATATTGTTTTAATACGAGAAAATTGAATACTGGTATTTTGACAAATAATATTTCACACTTTTGAAGCTTTCAGAATGTAATAATCTTATAAATGAATACCTGAATATAGAATATGATTGAGTTGAAAGCTACTGTTACGGGTTTGTCGTGCAAAACGCAAAATTGAGAAATCATACTTCTTTTAACAAAGTTGAGTGAATATAATCTTTTCAGGTATTTGCCGCCTAAGTACACATAAACCTATCTCTATAAATTTTAAAATTTTTAGCCCTACATGTGTTTAATCGCGAGAGGCGGGAAACAATTTTTTCATGTTCTTTCCCCTTCCTTGTCAGCAGTACATCGATAATGCAATTTTAATACTTGAAATTAAAAGACCTCGTTAAGATCCATCCGCTCCACTGGACTAAATTCGATGATAAGATTTTAATAAGTGACATTCTTCAATAGGGATCCACTCCTATAAAATCCTTTAAACATTTTTTAAGAACAAAAAATTACAATATGTATATCACAACTTCGGAGCTTTCTGCACAGTTTCATGATTCTTGGCTCTTTAGTTCCTGAGAAAAGCTGCTGTGACCGACAGACAGTAATGAGTCCAATAGTACAAAATCCCAAATATTAATATGAGAAAAGGCGATGGATGCTTTGCTGACCCTTTTTAGGGCTTTGAAATTAGAATTTTATAGACGTACTAGTTTTGTATCCTATTTCCATCCGTCCGCATGTCGGTTTATCTGGCCATGCGTCACACCAAGTTTTCGATAAAAAGCTACAATCATCGATTTTTTTTCTCGAAAAGCAGTCGGGCCTTGCTTTTTTGAATGAGCAGACGCATTTTGACCGCTTTGAGTCATCTTCAGTGTCTAAAGGATGTGTGGAAGGAAATGACTTTATATAGGTGTAGGATGGGTTGAGCAGGTAGGTCCTAGGTTAGGCCAGGCAGAGGGATATTCGGTTTTTGTTTTTTGAGTTGTTGGATGTCCCGTTTGTTCGTCTCGCTTTCGTTTTCGTTGGACTGTGAAATTGCTCGGAATTGGTAATAAGTTGTTCGTTGATAATGTTACCATCTGTTTTTGTATGTTTATATATTTCAAGTCTTTCTAGGTTGTTAAGTCTCAGTCCTTTGCTTTGTTTGTGTAACAATGCTATAGAGTTTGTCATAGCGTCAGGCTCGTGTGCGTAGTTTTGTCGGTGGGTCGCATAATTGGAGTTTTTCGTTTGTCGAGTTTTAACTCCTTGAAGTCATCTTCAATTCTGAACTGAATATCACTTCAAAGAGCCAAAATGCCTGATGGGAATAAAAAGTGATATAGATGATGTTTACTTCTAATATTTAAATTGATTTACGTACTGGAAAGTGAAACAAAAATGATCAAAAAAGTATATTGATAAATTTAAACATAAACTCAAATGTATTTAATTTATTTGGATAATTTTTGAAGTAGAAAGTACGGAAGTTTCGAAAATTATGCGAACCTGTTATCGATGTCACTCGATGCTTCGCATGGACTCACACCGAAGCGGATGCGGAACTTCCGACTGGATGTACCGAGGATATTGTTAGATGAATCTATCTACAGATTTCATCAACCAACAGTAAGTTTTTACCATTTTCCAAACTATTGTACATAAAATGAACATATACATACAGTAAAATTTACGTAATTTTATTCGATTTTGAGGTGAGCCTTTTTGGGTATTGTTCTTTGAATGGAGTCAAGTAATTTTTGCCCTGATCGATAAAAGCACTTGATAAATTGTAAATCTCAGAATAGCTATTTAATACTTTACTCAGCAAATAATAAACGGTTTTGGGTTATAAAGTAATTAGGACACAAATTTCTGTAGATTACAAAAAACTGATTTGAACTGAAGTCGTGAAATTTATTTCATCTTTTTTAAGGCGTTCCGAAGTCTTTTTTAATAATTCTAAAAATATTTTAATAAGATTAAATTTATTTTAATAAAAGGGACCTGCCGGATCGCAATCAAATCCGATTAAAATTAGTGCACAATGTTTGCTTTGCAAAAATAAGACAACAATTATTAAAGGAACATCAGGAGTTTCATCGAATTTCATTAAACATCTAAAAAGAGCGCACCCAGATGACTTTGAAAATTACCAATCCAGAAAAAATGAATGTCCTATGAGAAGAAACTCAGCGTTTTCGAAGCGGAAAAATTTTGAAAAAAATTTGATGGATTTCATTATCGACACGATGTCACCATTAAGTATAGTAGACAATAAATATTTTAAGGCAATGTTCGAAGGATCGCCTAACGAGGTCCCGAGTAGGAGATCCCTTGGATCCAATATCAGCAAATATCATTCAAATTTAAAAAACAAAGTCCAAGAGGCCATATCGAAAGTGGAATTCCTGTGTATGACTGCTGATATTTGGAGTGCCAAGAGTAGAAGCTTCTTTGCATATACATGTCATTGGCTGGGAAATAATTTCAAAAGACATTCAGCAGCTCTAGCTTTCAAGAGGTTCAAAGGAGTGCATAGCTACGACCGTATAGCTGAGTTGATATTCCAAGTTCATCAAGAATTTCAAATACCTCAAAAAAAAGTTATAGCCACAATCACAGGCAATGGGTCAAATTTTTCGAAAGCATTTAATGAGTTGGGCATTCCCACTGATTTCCTTTCGGAGACTTCCGAAGGAGATGAAGAATTCCATTGCTATGAAATTGATAACATAATAGACGATGAGCGATTAAATTTACCTTATCATATTAAATGTGCAAGTAACACTTTAAATTTAGTGTGCACAACAGATTTTATAAAAACTATCAAAGAAGATGAAGTTCTATTTGATCTCCACAGACAGGTAAATTTAATATTGATAGAATAGTTTCCATTGAAAATTAAAAATATCAATATTTATTAGGTCTTCAACAAATCTAGTGCTTTGTGGCGTAAATCAGGGTGCCCCAAATCGGCAGAGGTAATTCAAGAAATTCTTGGAATATCACTCAGCTATCCGGTAGTTACAAGATGGAACTCCATCGGCAATGCGGTTTTGGAAATTCTTTCGCGTGAATATATTTTAAGCAAACTTTGTGAGAAATTGAAAATTGAAAATTTCAATAGAAATGATATATTATATTTAAAAGAATATACGAAAGTTATGAAGCCGTTTTCAGAAGCTATTGACTTCTTACAAGGAGAAAATGGAGTTCACTATGGTGCCCTTATACCAACTCTGGTGACACTGAAAGTCAAAATTGAGAAGTTGATCAATGACGTTGACAATCCACTACAATTTTTAAAACATCCTGTGCAAAAGACGTTGAATCGGCTTGTAATTAGGTTTGAAAACTACTTTAAATTAAAACCAAGCGTGAATACGGCAATTGTGGCTGCCGCTACACACCCAGAAATAAAATTAAAATGGTTTAATGCTCTGAGATCTTTATCATCACGGTGTCAAGAGGAAATAATAGAAATGATTGTTGCGGAGGCTTTAATGGAATGGAATGAGAGCTCTACTGAAGGAGATAATCAAGAGTTAGGAATAAACAATTCCTATCAGTTCTTTGACTTTGGAGAAGGTGGTTTTACCAAATTGGTTGGAACGAATGCACATTTCAATGAATTTGTTTTCCTTGCAGATTCTCAAAGTATGAGTACGCAAATGAAATCAAGCCAGACCCAAGTTCGAAGTCAAATTATTCGCTTCTTGAATGATCCCTACTTTAATACAATGGAGAAACTTAATGAGGTTCCAGCGGTCGAAAATTTATTCAGAAAGACCAATACTGCTCTTGCCTCGTCATGCCCAGTAGAGCGACTATTTTCTTTCGCAACAATATTCAATTCGCCAAATCGATGGACGCTTTCAGACGCAAATTTTGAGCAATTAGTTATTTTGAAGGCAAACAAATCATTTTTGGAGAGTAATTTTAGTTTAAGTACGTACAATTAATTTTAAAATATGTTAAGTTTGATTGAAGTCAAGCTTTATTAAATAATACATAATATATTTATCAAACAACGATGAATTTTGACATAATTTTTAAAGTAAAGATCTTTGTCATAATCATAGCCTCTATATTGAGCCTTAGGCGCCTTAATGCGACCCCTCCAATTTTCGTTCTTCGGTTTGATACTCCTAGCAGTGATCTGCTCTCAGATTACATGGTTTTCCGACTAGCCTGTTTCTATGCAATCGTCCTTTGAGAGTTCGCTTAGGGTTACGTTTGTCGGTAAGTCCACTGCAGTTTTTGTAGTCTTAGTAAAGCGGAGATTTCCAGCTCGTCATGTTAATTATTTACATAACGAGCAGGAATAACTAGATCAGGCACCTTTTCAAAAAAAAAAAAAACACTCCAAGAAGCATTGCATATAACGATTGATTTCAAATCAGCGAAAGATGCTTTAAATTCTGGGGAGGTTCCGCACTTCACCTATACCCCCAAGAGCGAGAAGAACCAGACGTACTTGCTGAAGGGCTTGGACTGCGGAGAAGATACCGTCGATCTTCTTCAGGTTCTCAAGGAAACGGCGCCACAAATCGAGTTTATCTCAGTGAAAACATTCGCGACAAGAAGGTCGACGGTAGAAAAAAAAAACTTACCACTTTATTTGGTGCAAATAACAAATAAGAGCAGTCCAAGCGCTCTTCAGCAAATCAGGTATTTAAATTTTCGAGTGGTGAGGTGGGAACGCCTCCAGAAACGAGAAATCAACCAGTGCTATCGCTGCCAACGATTTGGGCATTCGGCTGCCAACTGCGCCATGCATTACCGATGCGTTAAATGCAAAGAAGTGCATGCTCCCGGTGAGTGCAAATTGGCTCAGACGGAGCCAAAAGAGAAGTTATATTGTGTGAACTGCGGTGTTTTTGGTCTCCCGGCATCATATCGAGGATGCTCCCGATATCAGGATGCAAGATTGAAATCTGCCCCAAAACAAACACAAATACACCGCAGTGTCTTAGCTCCGAACTTCGTCAAGCCCGGAGTATCATTTGCACTCGCCGCTAGAGGACCAGCAGAAAATGCGGAAAATAGGGTAAATAATGTAAGTGGCAATAATGAGCTGCTTCTCAAAATTTATCAACAATTAAATTCCTTATCAGAGCGAATCGATAAACAAGATTCGAAAATTAACATTGTTTTTCAGCGTTTAGGACTTTCAAATGGCTCAAAATAAGTTGTCATCCAGCCACATTCCCACGGATAGGATTCGTCTCATCTCGATCAACGTCAACTCCATTGTTACTTTACATCGGCGTGATTATCTCCTTGAATTCATTGCCAGACAAAAGCCTGACATCCTGCTTCTAACCGAAACCCACCTCAATTCATGGCACTCCATGACATTCAAGGATTTTGAATTCGTAAGAAACGATAGGGTAATAGGTGATGGGGGAGGTGGCACCGGGATATTGGTACGAAGACCCTATTGTTTCCAAAATATTGAAAAAGTCGAATTCAAAAGCTTTGAATCTCTTGAAGTGTCCGTTATCAAAATCTCACTGCCAGGTGGGGATAACCTCTTCGTTATCTCTGCCTATGCAACTGGTGGAACTGTTCTCAAGCTCAAGGAGGAACTCACTTCCTTGTTCGAAATACTCGAATTGAACAGGCTGCATAACTATTATATTCTTGCTGGTGACCTGAACGCCAAGCATACATCATGGCTGAACGCCACCAATAATCCAAGAGGTGTATTCCTGAAATCGTGGATAACAGAGAACCAAATTGAATACAGGTGCAATCTATATGGGTCGGAGTTCCCAACATACCCTAGGACAAATTCATATTTGGACCTTTGCATTGCTGACGCAAGACTCGAATTCAACTTTAATAGTCCTCAACGGAAACTGCAGGTGCTTCCTTATGATAGCGACCATAACGCAATCGTAATGGAAATCAATCATCACAGGGATGATTTCTTCCTCATTCCAGTTCAACATGAAAATCATCGGTTGAATTTCAAAAAAACAGACTGGGGAAAGTTTCAAAAGAAGTTTAATCGGGAGTACCAGAAGCAATGTCCCCCTTCTGATGGCGGCAACTCTTGCTCAATGGTTCCTAATGACAGAAATCTAACTAACGATGAAATAGATGTCTATTTGTCGAAGTTAGAGAAGCTGACGTTGGAAACGATTGAGAAAGTAGTTCCCAAGATTAAACATCGAAACAATATGGAAGGATATGAAACACCAACCATCGCAAGGTTGAAAAGATTGAAAAGCCTCCTTCTCACACGCGTCAACAATATTTATCGACGATTTTTGGACTACAACCATCCCTCCTTGTCTTTGTTGAAATTACATCTGAAGAATGTCCGGAACTTAATCCGGTCATACTTCAGGAGTGAGGTCAGCAATCAATGGGCGGAAAAATTGAGGGGTATTAGCCCACAGGACCCAGACGGCGTGTTCGCGAAAGTGAATAGCATATTCCGCAAGAAGTCTCGAGTGAAGGTATCGAATCTTGAAGTCACTAGTGATGAGATAAATCTTCTCGATAGGGCTGGTATCGAAATTGATAGTACGACTCCGGATAGAAATGGAAACAGGATTATTTGTGAAGGATTGGATAAACTTGCCCTGATTGGAACACATTTTGAATTGGTTCATCTACCAAACCCTGAGAGAGGGAACGAAATTTTTTCAGAGGTCGTTGAAGCAAAAGTTTCCGACTTCAAATCAAGCCTGAACGGCCAATCAATTCTTCATTTCAATGAAACATTAACATCTGACCTCATACCGAGCTTGAATCTAATTGATTATTTTGTCAGCTATGAAGACTTGTGTTTCATATTTCGCAAGATAAACAACAAGAAATCATGTGGTAATGATGGTATTCCAAATGTAGTTCTCCGACATTTGCCTGAGGTTGCTATTAGGAACTATTGCATATTGTTCAACAACATGTTGAGCAATTCATATTTCCCAAATGAGAGGAAAAAGGCTAAGGTATTTCCGATCTTGAAGAAAGGAAAAGAATCTTCATGCCCGAAAAGCTATCGCCCAATCAGCTTGCTGCCTAACATCAGCAAGGTGTTTGAAGTGATACTCAACAGAGCATTAAACGCCCACATTGAGGAAAATGAGTTGATGCCGAATTGCCAATTTGGTTTTCGTGCCAGGCATTCGACCACACATGCAATAACGAAAGTAACCTCAGACATCTGTTGGAAACTAAATGATAGACAATGTGTTGGAGCATGTCTCATTGATATGGAGAAAGCCTTTGATACGGTATGGTTAGATGGACTTATTTTTAAACTTCTTCAGGACAAGTTCCCCAGACACCTTGTCGCCATGATGTGTAATATGTTATACGGGAAATCGTTTGTTGTAACCGATGGAAATCTGACAACAATGCGCGAGTTCAAGGTCTTGAATGGTCTACAGCAGGGAACAGTTACTGCGCCTCTGCTCTTCTCAATCTTTATTCGCAATCTATTGAACGGCTTTGATTTTAACGTCTCGCCAAAGCGATCATTGGTAGCGTTTGCTGATGATCTGATCATCTACACGGCTGACCGAAAAGCTACAATAGTTCAGAGCAATCTCCAAAAAATGTTCAATGATGTACAGCTGTACACTGACAATTGGCGAATGAAAATCAATGCGCAGAAGTGTGAAACAATCTTGTTTCGGACAACACTGCAGGGGGTCAGTCTAGACCTGAAACGTAATTGGAAAGATTTCCACATCATGGCTGGCGAGGGTAGTTCAGAACGAATTCCACATAAATCCTGTGTTCGATACCTCGGTGTTTATCTCGATCAGTATCTGTACTATACTGAACATGTGAAAATCATGCTCAGTAAAGCACTTAAAGTAGTCATGGCCCTTCGAAAACTCTTTCATTCCAGATACATTGATCAAAAGGTCAAAATTATCTGTTACAAGACACTGGTTAGACCAGTTTTGACCTATGGATGTCAGATCTGGTACAACCAGAGTGCTAGTACTATGGAAAAATTAAGAGTTTTCGAAAGGAAATGTCTTCGTGCATGTACTGGTTTGTACAGAAAGCCTGAGACGGATTGGAAACATTATATATCGAATACAAGACTTTATCAAACTGCTGAAGTGACTAGAGTCGATATATTCATATTGAAGCTTCTTCGGAATCATATCGCAAGATCTGTGACTGTGAGTGAAAACCCTTGGATTTCACAGCCGTTCCACCCTACAGACGGGTATATAGCGACTTGCCTCGCTACTGGCTTCATTCCTCCAGAAGCATTCGTGTATTTGGACATGAATGGATATGTTTTTGATTCTGACGGCGTCCCAGTCATATATCACATATATCGACGGGCCACCGATAAGAAGATAAAATATCCTCCGAATTTGAGTTCACGAGACCAACGATTTCAATGGAGATACTCATTTGCTAGATTCGTTGAAGCTGATCGAGTTGAGACGGCGCAATCCAGGTATTGGTGGCTGAATGACAATGTCTAAATTTTTCGTGTTTGTTTTCAGTTTTGGTGTTTTTCGTTATTTAGTTTTTGAGTTTCAGCTCATTATTGCTACATTTAGTATTGTTATATATTTTTGTTAAAATCAGGTATAGGTTAGGTATATGTAATGTTTACTATATTCCGTTAGAGATAAGATTAAACACTTAGGTTAGGAACATTGTTATAGTATTTTTAGTATAAGATAAAGTTTTTTTGATTGTATTTTATTAGAAATAAGTTACAACATATTAGGTGTAGGATCAAAGTTTCACTGTTGTGTATTAATTATAAATAATTTTTGGATAGTGTTGGTTGGTTTTTTCTCCTTTTTCCAATTGAATTGTGAAAATATGTAATAATCGTAATTAATTGCATTTGCTATAGTTTGTTTTTTGATGAAATGAGTTTATGATAACGTTCAAATTTAGAGAGCCATTTGGGCCATTACGTTTTTTGATTGTTATTATTTGGAATTTGCTTTATATTCTTTTAAAATTTATAACGATGAGTATTAAATAAAGCGCATTTGACTTTGACTTTGACTTTAGGAAAACAACATTTAAAGAATGATTCTCCTCCAGATGCAAATCTGCCGCCCGTTGCCAAAGCGAAACGGTACACAAGATGGTGGCCAAAACTGTGTTGGCCTATATCTCCTTTGTCCGTTGGCTTAAAATAATCATTTGACCATGGCCATACGTAATTCATGCAATGCACTACCTTAAGCTTAGAAAATATTCTAGTATAAGACGAGTCAGATTAAGAAAAACGATAAATTGCTCGAACAGAATCTCCACAATACTTACATAACCCTAAGGTTGAATAGATGATGGAGGTATGCGAAGAAGAGACATCAAATATCAAATGCCATTAATGGAGAAATACTTCTCGATTTTCTTGCTTCTATAATTTTCTTTTATATTTATATTGTTAAATGTACAAATAATTCTGCGAGCTACTGTCGCAATTGTTTTGACAACAATGAAGAACACGAATTTACTCGAAACCACGAGAACCCAACAAGCATGAACAACATCTGAAAGTGAGTCACTGCTCCATTCATTTGCAGTCGCTCGAATGTTCCCGCAAATTCGCCAATGTACGAGAACTGGGTTGAATGACTACAGACCCTATATAAAGGCGAGCTGAATGAATGGGGGGATCATCATTCATTCGACCGCGGTAAGAACTGCGATAGCGTGTGGGAAGCGATATCATTCGAGTAGTAGAAAAGTGATTTTCGTAATAGTGAAGTGATTTAGAAGACAATTGCGATAAGAAATTTATGGACAAGTGTTAGATTTTTCATAGTGAAAATTAAAATTAGTGAAAGTGTTAAATTGATCATTGTGCACTTTTGTAATTAAATAAACTCTTTTAATTTAATTTAAAAGGCATTGCGTTTTCACTTTCCCGGAACATTAAATTATAGGCCGCGAACCATAACACGCGACAATATATTTAATTGCTTACCAACTAAAATAATGAAGACGATTCCAGATAGTCAATCAACAAAGTTCAAAATGTAATGCCATCTCTCAGTGACTGGTGCAACCACAAAGCTTAAGCTTTCGCTCGATTTGCCTAATTGCAAATGCGTGTAACCAATTCGTTCCACTGAGGCGGTACGTTCAATTGCGAAGTCTTGTGTGTATATGTTTAATACTTAATACGAGTATGGATACACACCCAGTTCTGCTAATGCATAATACGACGCCACGCACACAGATACTTTGATTAAAATTCGCAGCTTTTCGTATATGTACTATATGTTGCCATGCACAGTACACAGAGAGGAACGATGGAATACGGAACGAATACTATTTGGACTGCGGCTCCCGTAACTATCGCATTCATTGGCGTGTTGTGTTTTTAATTATTTAGTGCTAAAAGTATTATTGTTTCGTGAGTTGAGTGGAAATTACGCCTTTCAATTGAATTTAGTTTTATTCTAATGTAGCCACAAAGAAAAGTAACGGTGGGAATTTAAAGGCAAAATATAAAATAACAAGGTTTGCGTGTGTCTGACGTTGATGTTATACGTTGTTGATGTATGCTCGATTCTGTATGTCATTGTAATATACAGTGACTCCCAAAAAGATCCGCACAAGTAAGAAATGTTCCTTCTTTTTCAGTTTATGCTTCAATCCATGACACAAAAAGAAAAAAGAAATATTAATGGAACAAAACATCAGCTCGATAATTTTATTCAAAAAAATAGAAAATGTACCGCAAAATGAGAAGTAAAACGAAAGATTAAAAAAGAAGC
The DNA here is from genome assembly GCA_963969285.1 of Odontomyia ornata. Lineage (NCBI taxonomy): Eukaryota > Metazoa > Arthropoda > Insecta > Diptera > Stratiomyidae > Odontomyia > Odontomyia ornata. Next base: position 367,922,598 of record OZ017739.1, on the reverse strand, counting down.
ACAAAAATATGACGCCACAAAAAGAAACTTGGGCAAACATGTGCATTTTTATGTAAAAAGAACACATTTGAGTGACCTCTTTATAGCATATCGCCTTCAGTGATAAAGTCGTAATAGATCCGGGCAGATCATATCTAATATTGATCCGAACCGCGTGTTGTTCGTAGCTTAAAAAAACGTTGTGCTTTTTAAATTAAAATGGGCAAATACACGTCTCCAGAGAAGATCCAGTTGGTGGTTTCTAACCATATGGAAGGTAAAAATGTGGCAGAAATATGTTCGAGCCTCAACATGAAGCGTAGAACTGTTTACGACATTCTCCGGAGGTATAAAGAGGAAGGCAGAATAGACTTGAAGCATAGTCCTGGTCGCCCAAAGGTTCTAACGACGCTTGAAGAACGCTCTATCGTCCGGAAAATACAAAAAAAATCAAAAATTGAGTGCTCCAAAAATTGTGAGTGAAGTGTTCGCAAAATTTAAGACAAAAGTAGGATGTGAAAGGAAGTCAATTATTGGGAGGATGTGATTTTTGCCAATGAAAGCAAATTCAATGTTTTTGGCTCGGATGGACGTGTTATGGTGTGGCGCAAGCCCAATGAAGAATTGAGTCCAATTAACCTCAGGCCTACAGTGAAACACGGTGGCAGTTTGCTGGTTTGGGGATGCGTATCTACTCGTGGTGTTGGCGAATGAATTTTTATAGATGGTATCATGGATTCTCGTCGATATTTAGACATTTTGAAGGAAAATTTGCGAAAAAGCGCTGCTAAAATGGGCCTTTTGGATTCGTTTAAATATTACGAAGACAATGATCCCAAACATAAGGCACGCATTGTTCAAGAATGGCAGCTGTATAATTGTCCAAAAGTGGTTCATCCTCCTCCTCTGTCACCGGATTGTAATCCCATTGAAAATCTCTGGGATGAATTGGACCGTAGAGTTCATAGCACGCCAATTTGTTCAAAAACGGAGCTCGAGAAAAGGCTTCGCGAAGAATGGGTGAAAATGGATGTGGAATACCTGCGGAAAATCATCTCCAGTATGCTAAATCGATTAAAATGTGTCATTGAACAAAACGGACATGCAACAAAATACTAGCTTACCAAAATTTTTGTTTATTTATACAATTTAGCTCTTGTGCGGATCTTTTTGAGGGATGATATTTTCTGTTTTTTCATGGAATTTCCTTTTTTTTTGGTATATTTAAAGTGAGAAACTATTTTATTTATGTGATCTGTAAGACTGTTATGTTCTGCTCATAATAAAATGTTTAAAAAAATTTTCCCGTTTTTAATTGCCTTATAAATGAGAAAGGGGGAAATTTTCTTACTTGTACGGATCTTTTTGGGAGTCACTGTATATCTCCAGACGATAGAGAATTGAGCGGAAGTGAAAGCAAGACAGGTTATGCTGCCGAAATAACAAGGGAAGAATGCAAAGTATTGGAACATTTGTTTGGTTATATAATTCGTATGTAATTTAGTAACTATTGTGCAGTGAATGGGAACTGTAATTACTTCTCTAAGATGTTATACAAAAATTTGTTTGCTTCCGATAATTAGCCAAAGCAGATTTCGAGTACTAGGAATTTCCACTCATTCGGTCAGTCTTCCCTGAATGTCTGCCTTCACTTGAAAAGCTTATTCCTCAATCGGGGAGCAATATTGATGCTCAAAAGAGTACATAGGGATTTCAAAAAATAAAAAAATAAAAATAAATAAATAATAGAAATAAAAGTGATGTTTTGACACAATGCCTTCTAATTCAACTTTCATAGTTTGGGTCGAATCGTGCGCTACTCAGTCGATAGATGAAAAAAGTATAACTTATTGTAATCTTCATGTGCTTTAAAAGAATAAAAAAAATTCGTTTCTACCAATATTCCTTAAAATAATTAAACGTTTATATAATATTTGCATTTCCAACTTAGAAAAATATTGTCAGTGTTAGCCCATTGATGCGACTCAAAAAAGACACTATTCAGCTTGGAATCCGTTTAAATTTTGAAAATCGACTTCTTGGCACCCCTTTATCCCTCCACTATTGATTACCGTGTTTTATTCCTGTAGCTTGAGGAGAAACTGTAACGGTTTTCATTTTCACCCAATAGCAGAATAAAAGCATCTACAAAAATGACAGGGAAATAATACGAAAAAAGCTGTATTAGCTTAACATTCAAATAAAACCACATCTGACATTTACGATTGGGCAAAGTAAAAATAAGCAATGACTAATTTGTATATTATGAAGTAAATTATTTAAATGTAATAAATTTGGAAAATTAATCATGATGGCGAATATTCTTGAAATCAGTAGACACCTGGAGATCGAAGATTTGTGTATTTTAGTTAATTTCTATTTTTACCGTAGTTAGGAACTTATCTTTATATTTTTCGTATACAATCCAATTATATACAAAGTGAATTATATAAAGCTTTTTGTGTGCTTATTATTATACTGGATTGAAGCCACGCCATAAATTAATCATTATGAGGAGATTAAACTTAAACACAGATGAGATATGAATTATATCAATTGAATTAGCGATTCATACATTGGTAAAAGAAGCCAAAATTATTATAATGCATTGCTACCTAGACAAACTCCTTTCCTTTCTAGCAAGCTCGTTCCCTTTCGGCAGGACAATGCAGGTGAAAGGTGAGTATGCCGCCGAGAGGGTTCCAGTAATCTATGAATAGTCGGTTTTGTAATGCGGTCGGTACGGGGTGCCATATTTGGAATTTTGCGTTTTTGTGAGAGTAGATTTTTTCGATTTTAAATTAGAGTAGATTATTGCGGGCATCGCGTCGGTAATATTTGAGAGCGCGTTTTTATCAGCGGTTGTCGTTGTTTTCCTCGTAACGAAGTTAACATATTTTGAACTTGTTCGACGCGTTTAAATCGGGCAGCTGGGTTTTGTAATACGAACTTAGTCTGCTCGCGTAAGACCTGCGACCAAAATTCCTCTTCGAACTAGCTAGCCAGCCAGCAGCCACGTGGGAATAGACTAAAAGTGTCCGGGCTTGTCTACCCGATATGTACAGTCCGTTGTCATGTTCCAAGACCACGTCTAGAATCGATGAGAGGTCGGTTGAGATTTCCTTCGGGAAATCTCGCGAGCGAATGAGACGTAGAAAATCATTACAAGCCTTTAGTACAACGAGTATGTCAGATCTGATAGCACTGGTGTACACAATTTTAGTTTTTGTTTGCCTTTTAATTAAAAGCTAAATTTCTGTACTAATGTGGGGTCAATGAATACGAAAAAATGTTTTTTTTTTCAATTTCGCTCTTATTTATTTTATTTATAAGGAACATGTCGAATAATAAAACAATTTATTTAAAAAAAAGTATTAGCTATTTATTATTTCTTACCTTTTACTAAAATTGGCAACTTTGAAAAATAAACAAAATGTTTCATCTGTTTTAGTGAAATTGTCTACTTTTTTGCTTGACTATTGTAATTACTTTCAGAGGTATATCTTCTCAAGTTCTAGCAGTCTCCTTCCTCTTCGTAGCACTACAGCTCATCTCAGGCCTTCGCTTCCTGCAAAAAGCGCCTCCCACTGTTTCGGTCCATTGGCTGCGTCGTCCAATTTTGAAATCCGAACAGCGATGAACTTTCGTCGACCGAGTCGGACCAGCGTTTCCTCGGTTTCCTCACTGGTCTCCGCCCTTCAGTTCCAGCAAATATCTTCTTGGGTATCCGTTGTTCGTCCATACGATTCATGTGGCCAACCCATTGCAGCTTCGGCAATTGTTGAAACCTCCGGGTCGTCAAAAATTTCATACAGCTCATGGCTGTATCGAATTCGCCATTGGTCCCCGTCTAGCTTCGCTTTGTTTATTCGCCTCAGGACCCGTCTTTCAAAGCTGTTCAATATGTTAGGGTTCAATAGGTTAGGGTTCATGTGTCACACCCATAGCATAGCACAGGTCATATCACAGATTTGTATACTTGGAGCTTTGTTTTTCTGTGTATGCAGCTGGTCTTCAAGATTGAATAAAATATTTTATTTTCGAGCTGTATTCTTCGGCTTATTTCGTCTCTTTCATTACCGGTTTTCATTATTTCGTTGCCTAGATATACAAACTCGCCCACATTTTCGATACTGAAGTGTCGCCGAGTGTGATATTTGAGGTATTTTCTCTCGGATGCGTCATGAGTTTTGTTTGAATCCTGCTAATCTAATTAAAAACAAATTAAAAGAGATAGCTGTGAAAGAACCACAACCTAGCACGCCAAGAGACATGAAATAGCAACCACACATTTGCGATGCATTCGTATGATCTGACCTTTTAAAACTCATTTCAAATCAACAATTAATAAGGGAGGGTACTCCTGTATTTAATTTGATATCTATATAAGTTTTTGGAATTTTCTATTCTCGCTTTAACTTTAAACTAGCTATTAAATTACAATAAACACAGACATTTTTTAAGTAAATTATCGGTCTATTAATTGCCTGCTATTTAATTTCTTATCTAATGAGGGTCACATGTTCCTTTCCCTTCACTGATCCCCTAATTGAAATACTAATCTACTACCCAATGGGTTCAGAAGCTTTGTCCTTATCTGCAGGCTCATGTGAAAATAATCAAAAAATATCGATTAAGCTGGCCTATGCGAACCACCCAAAGGCCATTTCACGTTTTTCATAAATAAGGAAGATGTCTATCTTTTCCTCACCTTTCCCCATTCTTAACTAGCTAATTCTGTCTCAACTACTAACTCCAAAAACAACTATTTGTTTTCAGGAAAATCAACATGGACCGGATCATCTTCATCCGGACATAATTAATTATTTACGTTATAGCTACTCCTACTAAGGTGAAATGTAAATTACCATAATATTAAGTTAATTTAGATAAGGAATATTGTCCGATAAAAGTAAGATTAATCTAAGAGTCATTGTAAATATTCACAGATTTCAATAATAAAAAAAAGTGAAGGAAAAAAAATTAAAAAATAATCAATGACGCATTGATCGAATTTATTCAATTTCAATGCTCTATGGCCAAGATAGGGTTGACCAAGCTTGATTAACCTGATTCGCAAGTGATTTGATTCAAATTACTAGGTTTGAGATAATTTGCAAATTGTCACCTTGTATGGAAAATTATATAATTTTGAGGTTGATTTGTATGTAAATTACCAAAATTTCTTAAAAAAAAAATAATTGGCTTTGACGTGAACTTGTACCACGTTCATGAGAAACGAATAAGTAATGACAAAATTTAAATGGGTTGTCACTTAATATTTTGAATTGTCATCATAAATGTAATAGATATATTGAGGTACTAGCTATTATTTTAAATATGGCATTAATGAACAATAAAAGCTGACTATAAATTTTAAGTTCGTATCGAGATTCTGCAACTGAAATACTATAAATGCAGTAAATTGACATGTAAAAGGCAATTTTGATGTAGATTAGTGTAATTTATCTTTCAAAAATATGAAAGGTAAAAAATACAAAACCAACGAATGGAATATTGTAGAAGCATTTATATACATTGGGTTGAATTACAGCTATTATTTACTTAAGGGATTTTCTTTTATTCAAAGTGTTTTTATTGTCACATATACTGGCATTTAATCAACGACTTATTGGTTTCTTCAGTATAGATTGTATAGAGCAAAGACATTGCGTATCGTCTTTCTTTATACCGATGGATGTACGCGTCCTACTTGTCGTTATCCGTTTTTTTTTTAGAGTTTTGTAAAATAATTTGACAAAATTCTACTAAAATCTTTCGGCCGTCCGTGCGTAACAGCAAGCGATCTCGGAAACTATAACAGCTAAAAAAATCCCCGTTGGCAGCACCAGCCGGAAAGGTAAATTTCTCGTATGTAGCGTAAAGTTTCGAAAAAGAATTTGGCTTGCCTACTACTAAACTTCTTTCTGCAATTTTCGTAGTACCACATGGGTATTTATTAACATAAAAAAAATCTGGCCACGTTCGTTTTTAGAAACCTTTTATCGGGGCGCAAATATTTTGCTAATTAAATTGAGTTGCATGCGTATGGATTACATATTGTTGTAAACATATAAATACCGGTTTTGCCCTTCTCGCATCTGCTGTTTACACAGTTCACAGTGGTAACCACACAAAGGCTTAAATAGCTCAAATAGTTAATTTCAAAAGATTTCCATAAAAGTTTAATCAGCACTTGCATTGCCATTAATATATACATTTCAATTTATTTCTGTACTGTGAGGGCCGTCATTTCGATTTTCATTGAAATCGGCTACTAAAAATATTAAGCTGTAAATTTTCGACTGTTTTATTTGTCATTCGATTTGCATAATCAAATTAAATTAACTTGCCTTAATAACTTATAATTTCAAGTTTCAACGGAATCTGTTGAGAATCTTGGCTGCTAGAGGGCTACAGAAATAAAAAAAAATTGTATGCCATCCGCCTGTAAGGGGAGACCCGCCTGTATGGGGAGACCCCCCTTAAATACCTTAAAATATTTTCTTGCACTGCAAATTTCAAGAGGCACCACTTTTGACCTACGTAGAAAATTTCCTCATTCTAGCTCATGTGGTTTGCGAGAAAACTTGTTATGACGCACGAACAAACGGGCGGAGGGACGGACAGACAGACAAGTCGTGATTTTATAATTTTTTAGGGTATTGTTAAAAATATTATACAATATCTTAAAAATGATCTGGTTTATAAGTTCTTTCAAGTAAAGTCATTTAAAACGTTTCAATGAAAAATATTCATTATTTCAGTTGGCACTAAAATAGCGAATTGCGCTTGCCTTCAGACCTTTGGGGGCCGCCATTTTGAATGCATTCATTTGATTTTGGATTATTTTAAATCTTTGTATGCTAGGACCTCATCAATCAATGTACTATCTCGTTCAAATAGGAGTTTCACTCTAGACAGGGCAAAATAATTCAATTTTTAAAGAAAATCGCAGCTAAAAATATTAGGCTTTAAATTTTTGACTTTTTTATTTTTCATTCAAAGTTTCATCAAAATCCGTTGGAAAATGTGACCGCTAGAGGGCCACAAAAACATGAAAAAACGCATATTTAAACGGCCGCCATTTTGAAATTTGCACATGCATGATCACCAAAACATCAAAGACTGTAGGTGTAAGTAATGTTTATCTTGGAACCAAGTTTCATATATGTCGGATCAAAATTGCGACTTTTAAAAGCCTTTGAAATTTCGACCTTCAACTGGCCGCCATTTTGTTTTTTGCAACCTGACCTCCAGTTTTTTTACGTAATTCTTTAGATACTTATAATTTCTATCAAACTACCGAATTTCATGAAAATCTGTTGAAAGCTTTGACCACTATTACAACAACAAAATTTTGCACGTTTTTCGACCTTTGAGCGGCCGCCATTTTGTTTCTGCGGTACCGACTTTGGATTTTTTATTGTGAGATTCATCACATACATCAATGAACCTTTGTACCAAATTTCATCCAAATCGGAGCTACACTTTGGTCAGAACAGAAATCGCGATTTTTCGTCTAAAACGGCCGCCATTTTGTTTTTGCCCGGCCGATATAGCTGGTTCACAAACTTAACCGAGATAATTACCCAATACACCTTTCCTCAAAATTTGGTGAAAATCGAAGCAAAATTGGAACCTCTAGCGTGGTCACAAATTTCGTTATATCCCATATATATATATATATATATATATATATATATATATATATATATATATATATATATATATATATATATATATATATATATATATATATATATATATATATATAAATATATATATATATATATATATATATATATATATATATATATATATATATATATATATATATATATATATATATATATATATATATATATATATATATATATATATATATATATATGTATATATATATATATATATATATATATATACATATATATATATATATATATATATACATATATATATATATATATATATATATATATATATATATATATATATATATATATATATATATATATATATATATATATATTTATATATATATATATATGTATATATATATATATATATATATATATATATATATACATATATATATATATATATATATATATATATATATATATATATATATATATATATATATATATATAAATATATATATATATATATATATATATATATATATATATATATATATATATACATATATATATATATATATATATATATATATATATATATATATATATATATATATATATATATATATATATATATAGAAATTTACCTAATACGAAATTGTGTAGACTGGTCAAAAGTGATGGGATGACCTCTCAGAACTATCATAGATTAGGTAAAACATTGACAATGGCTTGAGCGCACACGCCATCGATGTACGACCTTGGTCCTTTGGACTTATGATATCTTGTGGCTTTTACTGGGCTGCTTATGCTTTGACTTGAGCCTTTGGACTTATGGTAACTTGTGGCCTTTACCAGGCTGCTTATGCTTTGACTGTGCATAGAGCTTGACTGTTTTATTTTTCTTTAGTGTTTTAGTATTAATTGGGGTATGTTAGTTGAAAGTTTGTATTTAAATTTAGTGTAAGAGAGAGAAATAGTGGTTAAAGGATTTAAAAGCCTGGGATAATCCTGGTCGAGTATTTCATAGTTCTGTCTCAGCTTCCATAAAAAATTGGATAAGTTGATCCAGTAAATTATTGTTGTTTTTGTTAAAAATTTCAGGAAAGGAAAGGTTACTTTTAAAAATTTTGTACTTACCTCTTAGCGGTTCAAATTTCTGGCAGTTGAAAATTCTGTGTTCGAGGACATCTATGGAGTTATACCACTTGGCTTTCTTGAGTCTGGTTAAATTATATGCGCTGTTGGTGAGTAATTTGTTCAGTTGTTTTTGAACTTCGCTTCTGCCAATAATTTTGTGAAACCATGGTTTGAGTCTAAAGACTAGGTTGGCTTGGAGCCATGGACAGGAGTTTAGTTTGCTCCCGTTCTCTATTGATTTCAATGTTAATTAGGTCTACTGTGTCATCCCATTCAGTATAGTTGATGCCTTTGACAACAATAGTAAGATTTTATAGCGACATCGTCACCGCTACCATGAGATATACATAATAATACTGTGTATAGTATATAAAATAGTATAGGATGCACGCGTATATACTATATATCGTTGTACAATTTTTTGGATGAGCAAAAAGCATTGAACTCGCGTCAGATTTTATAGCGACACCGTCACCGGTACCATGAGGTATATAATGTATATATGTAAAAATTAATGACGAATTTGTCTGCAGTGAAGGCTGGATTGATAGGCGGAAGACACGCCATAATGTTTGTAGCAGCAAAATTGTTGGTGAATCCGGAGCCGTAGACACAAATGTTGTGAACAATTGGATAAGCACTGTTTGGCCTACAATTAAAGAGAGGTTTGGCGATGATGAGATTTTTAACGCTGACGAACCCGGTATTTTCTACAAGTTGACTCCCGATAAAGCTTTTGAAATTTAACGGTGAACAGTGCCAAGGTGGCAAATTGGCGAAGGAAAGGGTTAGTGTTTTAGTGTATGCCAACATGTCCGGCACGGAAAAACTACTCGTTATCGGGAAGTGACAAAGGCCCCGCCGTTTCAAAAACATTTAAAGGTTGCCTGTTGATTTTTGTGCTAATCATCGAGCTTGGATGACATCCGTAATTTCCATCAATTATGTACGCGCATGGGACCAAGAGTTAACGCAGAAAAAACGAAAAATCGCACAAATAGTTGACAACTGTCCTGCGCATCCAAAAATTGGGCAGCTGAATTCCGGAAAGCTGGTATTTATGCCACCGAACACCAGTTCAAAATTACAACCCATGGATCAGGGTGTCATCCGTCCGTTGAAAAGTCATTATCGAAGCGCACTTTTGTTGAACTAAGCTGGAAGCTATTAAAATTGCCTCTTCCATTTCCGGCGATGATTTCATTTGTTTCACAGAAACCTGGCTAACTCCTGATATCGCCAGCAGTGAAATTTTTCCACTATATGATGTCTACCGAACTGAAAGAGATCGTTTGGTTTCAGGTAAATCTAACGGTGGTGGTGCACTTATTGCTACTCATAAAGCCTTGGACAGCTAACTCTGCTCTGACTTTTCCCCGTCACTTCCAGTAGAATGCATCACTGTCTTAATCAATATCTCTCAAGCCGTGAGTTTAGTATTGCTTTGCGTGTATATCCCTTGCAATGCTCCTTTCCGCGTTTACAACCGTTTTTTTCTCTGAATTATCTTCGTATTTCTGTAGCATCATTTTAATCTGTGGTGACTAACATGCCTTGCCTAAGGTGGGACTCAAGCTCTCATACCCTCTCATCCTTCAATGATCTCTCTATCCTGTTTTCTTCTTTTTTATCGCTTTGCTCCCTATCGCAATTAAATATGATCCCAAACACATAAAATCAACTTCTCGATTTCATCCTTATTACCAATCCTCCCTCTATCTCTTCGATCACAAAACCCCCTCCGAATATCTAAAACCTGATCCCCATCATCTTCCGCTTGAGGCTCGTTTATCTTTTCTTGCACCTCAGTTCAAACGCACTCCTTTCTCCCCAAGATTTAATTTCTGCAAAGCCAACTATGCAGCCATTCAGCTTGAGCTGGATAATATTGACTGGAATTCAATGCTACAAAAGCTAGATGTCAATTCAGCGCTATCAACTTTCTATGAGAATCTCAGTAGCATAATTATAAACCATGTACCTATCTGCCGTTCCCCTCGGAAAAAGAGCCCCAGCTGGTTTTCCGTCTCAGACGCTCTTTATTTGAAGGACCAGGCGCGTAAAAAACTTCATTATTCCAACTCTAACATTGGCCTCACCAACTACCGACTGCTTCGTAAAGAAGCCAAAAAAGCGGTTAAGAACGCAATGCGATCTTATTATTATATGATGGAAACATCACTGCAATCTAATAGTCCTAAGCCCTTTTGGACATACATACATTCTCTGAAAACAACATCCCATATTCCTAATATCTTCTCATGGCGTAATTGCCAAGCTTCTAATGGCTATCTGTGACCTTTTCGCTAAATTTTTTTCCTCCAAATTTAAGTATCCTGTTTGCAAATGAACAACATGGCTTCATTAAAGGTCGTTCGACAGTAACTAATTTGTTAGAACTTATGAATACAATCTCTCTTGCTTTCGACAAGAGTCAACAAGTCAATGTCATATACAACGATTTTGCTAAAGCCTTTGACAGTGTTGATCACGGCCTTTTGGCTAACAAACTCCGATCGTTCCGCGTTTCCGACTCTATCCTCTCTTGGATCTTATCCTTCTTATCCCATCGCTCCTGCACCGTTACATGGAATAATTTTTTTTCGTCGGACTCATTTAGCCCAAAATCTGTTGTTCCTCAAGGATCAATTTTAGGCCCTTTGCTATTCAACATTTTCATTGATGATCTTCCCCAATGCCTGTCCTCTAATTGTCTTCTTTACGCTGATGATTTAAAAATTTATCTTTCCATTAACTCCAGCAAAGACTGCTTATACCTCCAAAATGATCTTGACAATCTCCAAAATTGGTGTCAAGGTAATTTACTTCCTCTTAACATTTCTAAATGTTGTCACATGGGATTCACCAACAAAATTCATCCAGTTTTATATGAATACCAGATTGATGGATCGGTACTCGCACTTGTGGACAAATTTAAAGATTTGGGAGTAGTATTTGACCCAGGTTTGAAATTTAACATCCCTATTTCATGTATAACCCCTAGAGCTTCACGTGTCGCTGGTTTCATTTCACGATCCTCTTGCTAATCTTTTAGCATTTCAACCAGCGTCTATCTGTTCGTACTTCTAGCCCGGTCAATCCTTGAGCATGCCTCCCAAGTATGGTCTCCTCACTATACCAATCTATCGGATGCTGTTGAAACTGTACAGCGTAAATTCACACGATTTCTATTCTACAAATATAACCTCCCATACAGCTCCTACGATGAGAGAATTCTTAGACCTGTGCTGCTTATTTAAATTATATCACCGTATTCTTTCATCCAACCTTCGGGAAAGGTTTTATATACGTTCCACCTCAAGAACGCGTTCAACTGACATATTCTTTGTGGCCTTTGCTTATACCGATATTTATTTTTATTCATTTTTAGTACGCGCATCACGTCGTTACAACGAGCTCCAGCTGGGTCCTCTGCCACATTCCTTAAACGCTTTTAAAAGCATGTTGCATAATATTCTCCTTAGCTTCCAATAGTTTATTACTAGTTTATATTTTTGTTTTTTTTTCTTATTACAACTTCGTTTATTCGCATGTATTATATTATATTTCATTACCTATTTGGTAATTGGATTCACGGATCTGTAAAATAGTGTAAATAAATAAATAAACAAATACCATTGTTCAAAGCACTGATGCTGGTACATGCCTTAATGTCATATTACTTGATGCGGTCAATCTTTTGCACAAATCTTGGCACAAAGTATCTACTGGAACAATAAAAAATGCATGTAAACATGCACGACTATTGGCGACCAACAGTAACGATGAATTTGATGAGGAGGATTTTATACCACTTAATGAATGGCTATTAAGAAGCATTCCAAGCAGCAATACATATGAACAACCTCAAGATTTCCATCCCCCATTAGATTACCTCACTGCAGATGACAGCCTTTTGACCTCGACATTTTTAACGGATGAGGAGTTAGTTGCTGATATTCAATCCATGGAGGATAATGGAAGCGCTGATAGTGAAACTGAGGACGAGTTAACTGAGGGTCCAGTTGCAACTACTACATCAATAGTTCAATAACTAACAGAAGTTCGTCGATTTATCCAGTTCCATGGTGTACCAAAATATTTTAAATAAATTAGGAGAAATTGAAGCTTATACAGACACGCTGAAAATTCAAGAGCTTCAAACAAAAATAACAGACTATTTTAAGTAACGACTTTACGTATTCATATTATATTTCGAATTGATTGGAAATTGAGTTTGCGTTTTGGTATTATCTTGAAGTACATACATACATATTTATTTTGTTCATTAATGAAAATATTATTTTGCTTTAAATAAACTTACGGAAAAATTATTTCTTGGGTTTGTGTTTAATATTTGGATATAACGAACTTCGGTTATAACAAACCAATTTTCACGGTCCCTAGAGGTTCGTTATAACCGAGGTTGACTGTATATATTTATATATATATATAAATATATATATTTATATATATATATATAAATATATATATGTATATATATATATATATATATATATATATATATATATATATATATATATATATATATATATATATATATATATATATATATATATATATATATATATATATATACTCGTATATAAATAGTAAAGGAAGCACGCCACGCGCATATACTGTATATATATATATATATATATATATATATATATATATATATATATATATATATATATATATATATATATATATATCCTTTCCTATAGAAGTATGGTATATATATATATATATATATATATATATATATATATATATATATGTATATATACACATATATAAATATAAATATATATATATATATATATATATATATACATATATATATATATATATATATATATATATATATATATATATATATATACATAATACGAATCGTATACTTGCTGCTGTCATCTGTCTCTTTCTAGTTCTATACTCTACGTATATACTCGTATGTGTGTTGAAATTATGGATGAAAGTTATTTTTTCTGAAGTGTATACTTTTTTATGTGGAATAATTGTGTACGACCGCGCAATAAATGAATATTGTATTTTACCATATAAATGATAGTACTTTCTACTGATAAATAAAACAATTCGTGCGAAATTATTCACTAAACATTCTAAAACATTCAAAAATACACAACGTTATTGTTCACTTTTCACTTCTGTCGGCACTCCTGGAGTGCCTTGTATTTTTTTAAGATTTTTTTTTGGGAAAAAGATATTCAATATGAATACCAAATGAAAAGTTTTGACAAGAACTTTCAAGATAAGGTAATAAATCTACGATGACAGAGGTGAGGGGAGCAGGGGACTGAAAATATGTCAAAAATTGCTGAAATGGTATGCAACATTGATATTGTTTAATATTCTAAAGTCAATAGCTATTATATGTATTAACAGTGCTTTTGCTAGTAGTGCCGATCTCCAACGGGCCAATAAACGTGTTATCAAATTGATAGCCAAGATGGCCGGGTGAAAAATAAGTTATTCTTTCACTTAGGAGACTGGCACCATTGTTTATAACACATCATATGTTTGCGTTCCAAATTAAAGGTTCTGGTGTCTAAAATAAATTTTATAATATTAACTTTTTGCCTAAAATTTTATCAAATTGATAAACAATTTTCAAAACATATCCTTTTCCTTAATTAACATATGCAACAATTTCAAAAACTAAATTCACAAGAAGCAATTAGTATGAGATAAATTAATAAAGTAATGATTATGATAAATTATTCGTGGTGTTAACCAAGGTTTGAAAGCATGAGCAATTAAGAGCAAAGTACTCGTATGCTTCCAAGTGCTTCGTTTTGCTCTCATTAAAATGCTCGCAACAAATTTTGCTCGCTTTTGCTCTTGCAACTCGTATCGGACACTTTGTTGTAAAACTATAATTTGTATGTTTGCTTTGCTCTTTTTGATCTGGAAATTATATGACTTGTTTTGCTCCCGATTTTGCTTACTTTTTCCTTTACTCTCAAAGATAGGGGAATGATTACGCTTACAAGGAAACTTTTCGTTGATACGAAATAAACAATAGCTAAACCAGTGTATGCGTAAGCCGAAGAACCCTGGTTTGAGCTCCGTTGGTGGCAACGAGATTTGGTTCGAGTGATTCTTCAGAGCTATAAGCCCGTTCAGTTATGATACGTACTGGTTTCAAATCAGGACGTATCGTAGCTGGGTTGTCGACTCAACGGCCAAAGCGTAGTATTGATCAATACCATTTTCTCAAGTGCCGATTCTATCAAGATAATGAGATACTCTAACTATCTCTTAGTGAAGGCCCAAAGGCGCTGTAGTGCTAAAGCAAAAAAAAAAACAACCAGTGCATCTCAAATGCGCTGACATCTATGATTGCAGTCGTTGCACAGTTTACCAACAACTTACCTCCCGTGAAGTTATTAAATTGTGAAAAAATTAAGTCTGATTTTTTTTATTTAGCGCGTATCAAATTACAATTCTTTAAGCCGTGTGTTTCAAGCCAATAGTAGACAAAAGTTCCAACGACATTCTGAGAGAGATATCGATTAGGTAAATATTTATTTTATTCTCCATGTATTTGTGACAAACTTTTCAAATTCACCAATTCCTCAGGAGCTTTATACGCACCTATGCGCGTGAAAAAAAATTAATTTCGGAATGATTTGACAAAATGAAATCTAAAACATGCAGAATATGTACGAAGAATGACCGAAGCAATAATTTAAGAAGACTCCTAATTTTCACTGAAGAAAATCATGCACGCTCCTCAAATATGGTAGCGTCTTCATCTTCGTCAAACAGCCTGAAAAAAGTTTTATCCAAGAAAAATTTTGTAAAAGTGAATTTTTCTAAAAAGGACTTATTCAGAAAGAGTTTATATCTTATTATTGATTCCTTTTGAGTTTAATAATTGTAGAACTTTTAATTTATAATCCGGTAAATATGACAAAAATATCGAATTTTGGTTGCATTATTTCTTCTTTTTTTTTCATTTTGACTTATTTTATATATATATATATATATATATATATATATATATATATATATATGTTTGTATATATATATATATATATATATATATGTGTATATATATATATATATATGTATATATATATATATATATATATATATATATATGTATATATATATATATATATATATATATATATATATATATATATATATATATATATATATATGTGTTTGTATATATATATATATATATATATATATATATATATATATATATGTGTATATATATATATATATATATATATATATATATATATATATATATATATATATATATATATATATATATATATATATATATATATATATATATATATATATATATATATATATATATATATATATTGTTACACGTACAAATAATTCTGCAAGCTATTGTCGCAATTGTTTTCACAATCATTAAGAACATCAACAAACGAATGTACTCGAAAACCCTTCAAACATGATCAACATCTGAAAGTGACCTCACTGCCCATTCATTAAGCTGCTCGAATATTCCAGGTAATTCGCCAATGGACGAGAAATGGATTGAATGACTAGAGACCCTATATAAAGGCGAGCTGAATGAAAGGGGGGATTCATTACAACCGCGATATAGTAAACTGCGATAGTGTGGAGTGCGAATTAGGAGCGATATTGATTGTGAAGTGAAAAACAGTTGAATTAAAAAATTAATAGACAAGTTGTGAAATAGTTAAATTAGTGATTGTGCGTTTTTTAGTAAATAAACTCTTTTAATTTAATTATAAAGACATTGCGTTTTCACTTTCCCGGAACATTAAAATTATTGGCCGCGAACCAAAACACGCGACAATATATATATATATATATATATATATATATATATATATATATATATATATATATATATATATATATATATTGTTACGGGTAAAACAGAAGGGCATCATCATTACCTCATTCCGAACACTATCGTAGCATTCGCGTGACTCTATAGATTCAGAAAGCTAAGCCACACTCGACTAGGGTTTGTTTCCACTCCAAATTGTACTCACAACAGAAGGCTAAGTACGAATATTTGTAATTTTAAACAACCAGAATTGTCATCAGGCGGAGGGCAGACTATCGGTAATTCGAATCTGCAAAAGCAGGATCTATCACAGCTGGATATAACCAAGTCGACGTCACTTTCGCCGAGGTAATTTCCCGCCAGGCAACCATCAATATTGGCACTTTCGGGCGCACGGCAAATCAACTGTGGTCAAAGCCACTTCGGGCATACCGACTGAACGATAAACTGATAGTGAATTGACCGAATTGACAAATTCGCCGAGTAAGCTTCGTAAATTTATATCAAAATCAGTACGAAGTACGTCACTACAACAAGAAAATCACAGCCCGAAACGGAATCAATAATTTCTTGAACAATCAAGTGAAAATCTGCCAATTTAACATTATCATCAGAAGTCAATAAAATGTTCTCTGGCTTTAAATCAAGATGGATAACATTGTTCATGTGACAATAGTTTAAAGCATCTGCCACTTGATATGTGTTCGATGTTCACCGAAACGATGCATAGGAGATGTTTATACATGCACCCTGAGTAGCTAGTTCAAGAGCTAGATAGATTCTCTTTTCATCATGGAACCATGTATACAAGCGCAGAATATTTGAATGTTTTAATCGGGATTGAATTTCAATTTCACGGAGAAGCTGCCGCTCTACTCGTCCTTTGCTGAGTTCCCGACTTGAACATAATTTTCAGTGCAACCATGAAGCGAGTGTTAACTTCGCGCGCAATGTAAACACGTCCAAATCTTTCCACGTCCTAATGGTGCTCCGAGATCAAAGTCTGCTGTCGACCTTTCATACGGTTTCCCATACGCGGGATGAGCCATCATTTTCGTTGCCATAACCGAGACTGTTTCTTTATACACAGGCGAAACATATTTAATTAGTCCAGGCAAATCATCAATTGTGGGAGCGACATTAATCATTTTCAATCCTGTTTCTCTAATTTACGTAGATAAATTCACAAAATCCATCTGAATGAATTGCCAAACCGTCGAGCACCGACGTTGCAAAAAGGAAATAAAAATATTGCACAGCACCTTAAATATAAACATACACACCTGAAGACTATTCCCCGGGAAAATTGCAGAAAACCGAGAAACCATTGTGACACACGAAAAGCACTAACTTGGGGGCGGATTTCGGGAAGGATTATAGATCACAACCGCGACACGATTTCCCGAAATAAAAGTTCGAAATAAAAGTTTCTCCTCAAAACAAAATTAAACAAACACCACTGACATGCCAAACAGACAGTGAATTATGTTCAGCCAATTCAGCCGCACTTGGAGTGATCACCACCAAAGCGGAGCGGAAGCCAAGTGGCGGCAGAGAGAAACTACCACGCTGAAGAGGTGGATGACCGGAGACAATGGTATTCGGTCGAAGAGCGGGACATTGTCCGTTAGGAGGAGATTATAAAAGCGCGCGAAGAATGACGCGCCTCCTCTTTTCTTTCTTCTCGGGTGTGGCGAAGCAGATGTGCTGCGAAGCGGCAGCGTGAGGGATAAAAAGTAATCGAGTGGCGAAGCAGATGTGCTGGGAAGCAGCAGCGTGAGGAGATAAAAAGCAACAAGTGATGAAGCGGCAAGCGCGAAGCACATACCAAGCAGCAAGTGCGAAGCGCCGAGAAGCGCCAAGCAGAGCCCGGACATCGAAGCAAAATAAAAGTGCACCAACGGATGCAGATAGTAAAGGGGCCCCTTGTAGGTACGATTAGAAGTAAGTTCCTTTTCATTAACGTAAATCAGATGTTTATTTGTATATAATTTGAAATTCTATTAAACCGTATTTGATTGATGAAATTTACATCCTTAGGGGAAAAGTAAAAAAAAGGTAAACATTTTCTGTGTTACAGATTGTGACGGGTGCGGCTTGAGTGGCAAGTCGAGGTGTAATATTAATAAAAAAGTTAAATCGGTGTTATATAAAGTGTTCGAGGGTGGTGTGGTGATTCCGATAGCTGGCCGGACGGATAGGGTTAGCGTTAGAGAGGAGTGTAGGAGGGTCGCATAAGGGCGGCAAGGTTGTGAAAGTGTAAAGATTGTGTGGGAGCCAGTGGGTGCTCGGTAGGTAGGGTTCGGGCGAATCGTGACGTTGGTTATTCCGGCAAGCCGCATTCTCGCTTGGCGGCTTATTGGGGCCTTGATATATATTGTTACATGTCCAAACAATTCTGCGAGCTACTGTCGCAATTGTTGTCGCAACTATTAATAACATCATGATCAATAAACGAATGTACTCGAAAGCACAAGAATGGACCAAGTAGATCCATGATCAATATCTGAAAGTTACGTCACTGCGAATATTCAAAATTGCTCGAATATTCCAGGTAGTTCTCGTTAGAACATTCGCCAATATACGAGAAATGGATTGAATGACTAGAGACCCTATATAAAGCTGAGCTGAATGAATGGAAGAGTAATATTAAAAACGGCGATAAGAGAGGAGCGTGAATTAAAGGCGATATTGATTGATAGTGAAGTGATTTTGATACAGACAGTTGGAATATAAATTAATAGACAGCGAAAATTAAATTAAAATGCGATTTGTAAACTAGTGAACTCTTTTAACTTAATTTAAAAGACAGTGCGTTTTGACTTTCCCAGAACATTAAAATATCGGCTGCGAACCGTAACACGCGACAATATGTACATATATATAACTCTAAATGATTGAATATCATCGATTACCTGATAGATAATGTAAATGGAGATTTGTAACAATAATGCAACACCATGCAAATAACTTAAAATATAATAAATTTGAAATTTGTGCGAACGCGTGCCGATATAAAGTTTTTTTTCTTCTTATTTTTAATCTACCTTATATTTGTTCTTTTATGAATGTTTAGCTATTATCATGGAGGGCAGTAGTGTGTAATATAGGTTTTAAATTGTATTGTAAGTGTTTTAGAGGAAGTTATGACGTCATACATTTAACATAAATTTTTCATTTTGAGGCAATTTGTTTATCGCTTCTCTCATACGAATTTACAATACATTCATCTATTTTTTTCCTTGTGAGGTATTAATTGTTCCTGAACTTATAAATCTCTTTCCATGTTTTTTCTCGGACTAATCGCGAAATGCGCTACCTTTGAAAACAACAAGCATCCACTGCTACACGTAGTACACTTTAATGAAAGATTCTGAAATTTATTACTAAGCCCTTTCATAGCATCGACAAATTTCGGATCGCACTACATGCGCGGTTATCAAAATGATAAAGTTTCTTCCCGAGCTTCAGTTCACTGGGGACCATAATGTGGCGTTAAGGGTTAAAACTCACTGAAATCAATGGTGTGAAGTAACGAAGCTCAGAAAATTTCGTTACAATTTTGACGGTATTTTCAAAGACAAATGAAAAATTTAACCACGTTAAAGCAAAAGATTTATTGGCATTACTTAACTTTTGCAATTTTTTTATAGTTTAATCCAGCTCCAAGAAATAATAACTAGTTTATGTGTAAAGCCTTATATACCAAATGAAGGCCAAATCAATGCGATCACCTTTCAAAGCAGCAGTTTCTCCCTTTGAAGCTCGTTCAATGCGTCCGTAGGCAAAGTTTGTTCTAATATCGAGTGCACTGTTTGTAATCTCAGTCGGGGCCTGTCATCATCCTTTGTAATGTGGATCTTATCCCCAACCAAGCATATGTTCCAGCCCCCTGAAGACCCAGCGGAAGACGGATAGGGGAATCCCAGGTACTGAGTCATGTTGCTAACCGAAGGGTCATAGCTTAACATTCTAAAAAAAATTGAATCTAAGGGATTACACTTTTAAATCATTACCTCTTCCTTATTTTTGGTCGCCTGGGGAATTAAAGAGTTAATCGACACACTACATGGCCGACGACCAGTCGCAATTCAGTGACAGAGATTAAGGCGTTAATCAACTCACCACACTGCCGACGTTTATTGGCGGTGCAGTAGCAGAGATTAAGGTGTTAATCAACTCACCACACTGTCGACGTCACTCACCACACTCCTTTAGAATTGGTCAGATTTAATATAAATAAATTATTAATAAGCGTTTTCTAATCATCCTTCCCGCTATCACATGATAGATTTTGCTGCAATAATTTAGGGTCAAAGCAAGGCGCATCACAAATATTTATGTTACAACAATTTTCAATAGTTATTTCGCATTGCTCCGTTGCTACAGGACGACTTATCAGAGGCGTTTGGATAATTTTCTTTTGTACCACAAATGTTTTCTTTATACGTGGTCGAGCGGGTTTGTAGATTTTCCGTATTGCTTTGATAATAAATAATGTAAGACTTAGGGCCGTTACAACTCTATAAAATACAGTGAAAATCAGTGTGTAGTTATATCTTTTACTATTGCATGAAGCATTCATTTCTGCTGCGAGTGCATAAGTACGTGGTTGGAAATTTATAAATGCCTCTTCATCACATGTATTTGGATATTCCAGAGGTTTAATCCAATGTTTGTTATTCTGACCATATTTGCAGTACATCAAACATACTTCTGTAATATTAGTTTCACACCTAGCACCCGTATGGCTATCTAGACATTCACATACCGGCTCATCGTACTTTATTTTACATCGTCCCTCATTTAAACAATAATTTGAACACTTTGATGACTGACACCGATCTCCGTGAAAACCTTCTTGACATAAACAGCGCGGAAAACCATTAGTACAATATTTATCGAACATGTTCCGTGAACACAAAAATTATGACAATCTTGCACCTCACATCGCCGTGCTGTGAATCCAACTTTACAAATGCAGTCTCCACTCACAACACTATATTCTCCACGATGCAAACAATATTCTCCGATGTGAAATCTAAAACATTTTGTGACAATAAGTAAGAACGGAGCTCCTTAATTTGGTCCTTGCAGTCTACATTGTTCTTAAGTTTTTGGAATAGCCCTATTCGAAAACGAGCCCTTTTGGCTTGTTTGGTAGGGTTAAGACTTATGTAGGTATTGTTTGATTGTCGGCATTCTTTGGTAAGGAGCAAACAGCACTTTTAGCTGTTATATCAGTCCAATAGAGGTTGTTTTGTGTTACAGTTAAGCTCAATGGGATTCCATTTTTTCCAATGTATATGACCTTATGATCACTACCATCTAAATTCGCACTTTCAATTGAATAATATATTCCTGATTGATCATCTACCCAATATATCCTACGCGAGTACTGATCAACAACAATTCCACGTAATAAGTACCCTGTATCTATTAATACTACTTGACGATGTTCCCCCGTCATTGTAGCTTGCTCTATGCTTCAATATTTTGGACGCTTAACACTTCCCAAGTTTACTTGCTCGTTCATTTATAAATCCAACCCTGAATGTTCGTACAATCTTGTCATGTGTGCAAGATTGATCGTTCCTCCTTCAAGTAATCCGCATTTTCCTTTCTATACCTTCTGGCTTCGTTTAATCACTGAGGACTGCCATTGAAATTACGTTCTCAAGCCCAGATGTTAATCCAAAGCAAGATATTTAAATTTTGTTGCCTGTTTATTACTAAAGGTTGCACATTCAGGCACCCAATTTTCGAACTCAAGATTCAATTCGCTGTTTTTAACGCTCCGAAACTAACTGATTCTGCCCGCAATCGCAATGTTTTCAACTGTTGCTCAAGTTGAGGCACACTTATTTTTAGTATATTCGCGGATTATGAGAAACAGCAACCTTTACACACACTCGTACAAAAGGCGGTCGAGAAACATTTGTCGTTTATTGGGTGTTGAAACCGTACGATTCACTGCACTGCAGTTGCCTTTATGGAACCTCAACTTTTAAATAATTCAGAAAAACTTCCCAACAAACATTAAGTAAGACGCGATGCTAATAACTTCACACGGCACCGATCTGAATGGCGACAAAACTTATCGAATTACAAAAGGGTATTCTCGAATAAAAATTCGCCAATTTCTCCGTGGTTCTTCACGATTTCCCGTGGACTCCTCATCCGTCCAAATCTTTTCTTTCGCTTGCCGTCTAAACGGCACCTCGAATCCCGCTGCTCGCTCAACCGAGTTAAACTGCATTCGGCAATGCAATACATAGACGGAATGCACTAAATCAGTGTTCCCTACGTCCAAAATTATAATTTGCAGATTTAAAATTTTTCAAAAATTACAGAAGTATTGAAAAATGAAGAAGATTTTAAATAATAATAAAAGTTAAATATCATGAAGAATATAATTAAAGGGAAACGTTTAAATTTAATATAAAGCAAAATGATATAAAACTACATTTAATAATAATAATAAGAGAAAGATATATTTAGTAAATTACAACTATGAATGGAAGTAATGAAATCTTTTTTCTAAATCTGCAATTAAAATTTCGGATAAGGTGTAATGATTTAAAATTTTACGTCCGAACGCGGAACCGACCTCTCATCGGTTCTAGACGTTAAGTCTGTTGAGTGCCAACGGATGGTACCAACCGGTCAACCAATCCGTGCACCGTAACCCATTCACGCGGTGGCTGCTTGTCGGCCAGCTAGATCGTAGAGGATTTCGGTCGCGGGTCTCCGAATGGGTTACGCTCATTTACATATTTCAGCCACCTATACACGCCCGTTTTCAAACGCGTTACAAAACAAAACCATACGGAGAGGAAACCTATTCTACGTTACTCCGTATTTCTTCCTATGTCCAGTCAAAAGAACAAATTCTAATTTTTATTTCGCGTTCCCGAATTCCCGACGCGGTACCGAAAAGTATGATACGTTAACTCAACCCGACGAAAGCTACGTTAAGGAAAAATCAAAAACAACTAAGGTACCGCGTACCGCGCGCGACGCGAAACCGACCTCAGCGGATTTTTTTCCAAACCCTACCCTCGCGACGGCATACTTACCCTGCACCTCATTTCCCGCTGAAAAGCCGAACTACTGGAAAGGAAAGTCGTTGTTAGTGTTTAGCAATTCATTTACGTCTTTATTTTTTTTTTCTTTAAAGAGAAATCCGGAGAAAATAGTTTTAAAATTAGTTAAAAGTTAAAATTTATCTACTGGTAAGTTAAAATTTATCTACTGGTTAAAAATTATCTACCATTATCTACCATTATCATGTAAAAATTCTCTCAAATCACATTCATTAATATTTAGGTATATATACATGCATGAGTTGCCGTCTACCCTTCTATAACTCATGAGAATAGGAATCGATTGTTCAATAAAAACATAAATTAAATCGAAAAAAAAAGCAATCTATTATTGGTTGTGTTTTAAAGTGTGAAACGTATACGTTTTCTGTTGTTATGCATAACAGTTAAATGGTAGTTAATGGTTGCTAGTATTGTTAGCATGATCCTGAATGTATGTAGGAATTGGCTTGGTGAAATAGAGCCCAGCTCAAATAAATCGTTCATAGATGCTAATATTCAAATTGAATATACCTTTTAATTCAAATTACAGAAAAATACATTCTATTTAAGAGACCAAATAAAAATGTGAAATCTATTTTTCTGAAACAAAATTGTAATTTTTGAATTTTTCTTGTCATGAAATGGTCTGATTTAGTTTCATTACTTAATTCATCTTTTTATACCAATTGGAGTTTAAACGTCATTTTAGCCACACTATTCCCCAAACCGAATCCTTTACTATTTATTTATATTTGCTTCATGATCTGATGACCTTATTCTGAGTTTTTTACATCATATTATTCACTTAAGATTAATTATCTTCCTTTTAACTTCATCAATGTAATATAATTACTTTTAATTAATATTAACGTGATAGATAAATATACACCTAAGTAAGAAATCATTCGTAATATTGATAAATATATACACGGAGAATAAAAAAAAAAAAATATTGTCGCGTGTTATTGGTTCGCGGCCTATAGTTTTGATGTTCCGGGAAAGTGAAAACGCAATGTCTTTTAATTTAAGTTAAAAGAGTTTATTTAATTAACTAAAATGCACAATAATCCGTTAACACTTTCACTAATTTTAATTTTCACTATTAAAATTAAAATCTAACACTTGTCCATAAATTTTTTATCGCAATTGTCTTCTAAATTACTTCACTATTACGAAACACACTTTGCACTCAAACAATCAATTGTCTTTACTTCGCGTTCCACTATATCGCAGTTTTCTTATCGCGGTCGAATGAATGATCCCCCCATTCATTCAGCTCGCCTTTATATAGGGTCTCTAAGTATTCACCCATTTCTCGCATATTGGCGAACGTTCTACCGAGAGGTACCTGGTAGGTTCGAGCAAATTAATGAATGGAGTGACGTCGCTTGCAGATGTTGATTATGCTTGTTGAATTTACTCGTGGGTTCGAGTAAATTCATTTGTTGACGTTCTTAATGATGATGAAAACAATTGCGACAGTAGCTCGCAGAATTATTTGTACATGTAATTATTTGCACATGTAACACTGCCCCCATCTCAGTTCTTTTCGCCCCGAAAAGATGTGTCGCTATTTGTAGTCAATTCTCCCTGGGTGTAATATGGGGCAAGACGGTCCAGATGCACGATTTTCATTTTAGCTCTCGGCTTACGATGTTCCTGTATTCGGTATACGACGTCGTTGATTCGCTTTGTAACTCGGTATGGTCCCTCCCAATTATGCTGCAACTTTGGAGACCTACCCTTTCGCCGTTGCGGGTTATAAAGCCACACCAAGTCATCTTGCTGGAAGCCAGTAGAATTAGCCTTTAGATCATACCTGGTCTTCATGCGGTCAGTAGCCGATTCGAGGTGTTTCCGCACTGTCCGATGTATCTGGTTCAACCGTTGTCTTAGATCACTTGCGTACTCCGAGACCGTTTGGGGTTCCTCAGGGGGTGTTCCGAACTTTATATCGGCTGGCAGCCGAATAGTCTTTCCAAAAATGACTTTGGCTGGGGCTTGGCCCGTCGATGCATGTTCGGCAGCTCTGTACGCCATCAAAAATAGTGGGATATGTCGGTCCCAGTCCCTTTGGTTCTCGTCAACCATCTTGGCAAGGTGTTTATTGAGCGTGCCGTTGAAACGTTCGACCATTCCATCGGATCGGGGATGCAGCGGTGTTGTCCTCGTTTTCCGTATTCCGAGCAGCTCGCACATTTCGCCAAAAACTAGTGACTCAAAGTTTCGGCCTTGATCCGAATGTAATTCGCAAGGTACGCCGTACCTACTGACCCAATTTACCACTAGCTGCTCAGCTACGGTAGTTGCTTCCTGGTTGGGAATGGGGTAGACCTCGGGCCACTTGCTGAAATAATCGGCTACAACCAGCGTATATCGATTTCCCCAATCGGATTCAGGAAAGGGTCCTGCGATGTCAACAGCAATCCTTTCGAATGGCACGCCTACGTTATAGGTTTGCATTTGTCCTCTCAGTCGTCGCTTTGGGCCTTTGACGGAAGCGCAAATTGTGCATCTGCGACACCAGTCCTCTACGTCCTCTCGAGCGTGGAGCCAGTAGAACCGTTCCCGTAATTTCGCTAAGGTCTTGTTAACACCAAGGTGGCCTCCCGAGGATCCTTCATGCATTTCCTTAACCACATCGTGGATTCGGCTTTTGGGAAGTATAGTTTGCATCCTATAGGAGCTACCATCCGCCCTTTCCCATTTCCGCTTGAGTACGCCACCCTCCACCTGAAGGGAGTTCCATTGTGCCCAATAGCTTTTCAGGGTTGCGCCATGCATTGAAACGTCTTTCCACTCAGGTCGCCCAGTCGTCTCCTTCCATACGAGCAATGGCCCGATGTCTTCATCGGCTAACTGGGCGTTTCGAATCTCCTCCGATGACCAACCTTCATCGAATTCCGCCGTTATCAATCGCAGATCAACGAGCGGTTCCTTTTCCTCAATCCGTCGGCAATGCTTGCAGTTAGCTGGACATGGACGGCGGGATAGGGCGTCAGCATTTCCATGAACTCCGCCCTTCTGATGAACAATTTCGTAGTCGTATGACTGCAATCTTTCGATCCATCTCGCAACTTGTCCCTCGGGGTTTTTGAAGTTGAGCAACCATCTCAGTGATGCATGGTCCGTTCGAAGAACAAATTTCTGGCCATATAGATACTTGTGGAACTGCTTGGTGGCCTCTATTATAGCCAATAGCTCCTTCCTGGTCACGCAGTAATTCCTCTCACTTTTTGAGAGAACTCGACTGTAATAAGAGAGGACTCTTTCTTCGCCATTGATCTGCTGGGAGAGTACAGCTCCAATACCGCCGTTGCTTGCATCGGTGTCAACTACAAACATTTTTCCGGGTTTCGGATACGCCAGCACGGGTGATTCACACAGCTTTTCCTTCAGGGTCTCAAAGGCTGTCTGGCATTGTTCATTCCAGACATACGGACGATTTTTCTCGGTTAGCTGATGGAGACACTTAGCTATTTTGGCAAAGTCTTTGACGAATCTTCGATAGTAGGTCGCCAGACCCAGAAAACTTCGTAGTTGGCGCTTGTTGTTTGGTGTTGGCCAGCTTTTCACGGCTTCAATTTTCTCAGGGTCTGTTTTGACCCCTTCTGCTGATACGACGTGTCCCAGGTATTTTACTTCATCTGCGAAAAGAGTACACTTGTCGGGACTAAGTTTCAAATTTGCCAGTCGCAGTCGGGAGAAAACCTCTTCTAAGTTCCGCACATGCTCTTCGAACGTTCTACCGATGACGATGATGTCATCTAGGTATACCAAGCAGGTTTTCCAGGTTAGACCACGTAGCACATATTCCATCAAGCGTTCGAAAGTGGCTGGGGCATTGCAAAGCCCAAACGGCATCACAACAAATTGCCACAATCCGGTCCCAACTGAAAATGCGGTCTTCTCTCGGTCCTTCTTGCTCTAAGAGGCCCAGCTGCCGAGCTTTTGCAGACGATCCCCGATGAATTGCACTCAAACCCGAATGCTATAATGAATGCGCTCGACATGCGTTATGGAGACGATCATCTAAAGCAGATTTATCGGTCACAGCTAAGGCATCGGATGCAGAAGTCTGGTGAAACCCTACAGCAGCTAGCCCAAGACATTGAGCGACTAGCACTTTTAGCTTACCCAGCCTACGACCCAGAACATCGAGATGATGCAGCAACAGAAGCATTCATCAGCGCACTAAAAGACCCAGAATTGCAACAAGCCGTGCGTTTAGCTCAAAAGCAAACGGTTAAGGACGCATTGGCTTATAGTCTGAACTTTGAGGCAGCGAAAAACGTGACTCGTACCACTGCCCGGGTTCGTGAGGTAGTGACAGACGAGTGCAGGTGTGAGCGCGTCGAAATTGAGCGAGACCCGCATGTAAATGGTGCGCCTAGATGCTGGAATTGCGGAGAGAAGGGGCACCTACAAAGAGACTGCAAGAACCGAAGAAAACCGAGCTATTGTCCAGGGTGTGCAGCTAGAAGGAGATCCAGACCGAGTCAGGAGCCCAGAATGGAAGCCCTTCAAACAGAGGGGTCGGGAAACATGTAAGAGTCAACTTCGTGGGGCAGAGGTTGGCTAGGAGGATCGACGTCCCCAGCACCACCATCACCGTGTCAAGACTACATCGTGGAGAAGCGGACTTATGCCTTCCGGGTCAAGTTGACGGAGAACATTGCACCATAACAATCGACACTGGTGCAACCCGATCGATTATCCGATCAGACCTAGTTAGACAGCAACAACTTCACAAGGGCAGAATTTTCTCACTACGGACAGCTACGGGAGAAACTGCACCTGTTCATGGAGAGGTCAACCTCCAGATACAGTTGGGAGACCTTGTGTTCCGACATAATTTTCTGGTCGCGAACATTATGGATGACTGCATTCTCGGAATGGATTTTCTGCGACCACATGGAATCACGTTGGACTTGGGAAAACGTGTCTTGAAATGGCAGAATGTCGAAGTACTGATGGAGGATCCCAGCGTCCAAATCCCCAAGATGAATGTAGTGGTATGTACTGACACTGATGTACCGAATTCTTCCGAAAGCATTGTATGGGCCAAGCTTGATGGTGATTCTGGAGACCACCGATCTTACCTGATAGAGCCAACGAAGACGTCCGCATTGCGCAGTTCGATTGTAGGACGAAGCCTTGTAAGATCTTTAAGGAACGGATATGTGCCGGTTAGAGTCCTTAACACCGCAGATTCAACCACGAGCATCAAAGCGGGAGAAGTCATCGGCAGCTGCCAGCCTGTTTCCACCATCACCTCTTTGGAAGCTACTCACAACCATCATTGGAAAAGGAGGCAAGACACAGAAAAAGCCAGGGAATCCACGTCTGCAATATTGAAGCAAGTCAAATTGCCGGTGCAGCTATTCAAACGAGCCTCTGATCTGGTCACCAAGTACAGTGACATCTTCTCAACAAGCCCGGATGACCAAGGCCGAACGAGTATGGTAACTCACGTCATAGATACACAGGGAGCCAAGCCGATTCGACAAGCACCGAGACGTCTCCCTATAGCCAAACAAGGAGAAGTGAGCGCGCTGATCTCGGACATGGAAAAACAAGGCGTTATTGAACCTTCTGTCAGTCCATGGGCCGCGCCTGTAGTTCTAGTCAAGAAAAAGGATGGTAGCACTCGCTTTTGTGTCGACTATAGGCAGCTTAACGACGTCACTAAGAAAGATAGTTACCCACTCCCACGCATCGATGACATCATGGACACTTTAGCCGACGCAAAATGGTTTTCTACACTCGATCTCAAGAGTGGCTACTGGCAGGTAGAAAACCATTTTGCGTCGGCTAAAGTGTCCATGATGTCATCGATGCGTGGGAGTGGGTAACTATCTTTCTTAGTGACGTCGTTAAGCTGCCTATAGTCGACACAAAAGCGAGTGCTACCATCCCACTTCTGACACCACTGTCGCGTGTTATTGGTTCGCGGCCTATAGTTTTGATGTTCCGGGAAAGTGAAAAAGCAATGTCTTTTAATTTAAGTTAAAAGAGTTTATTTAATTAACTAAAATGCACAATAATCCGTTAACACTTTCACTAATTTTAATTTTCACTATTAAAATTAAAATCTAACACTTGTCCATAAATTTTTTATCGCAATTGTCTTCTAAATTACTTCACTATTACGAAACACACTTTGCACTCAAACAATCAATTGTCTTTACTTCGCGTTCCACTATATCGCAGTTTTCTTATCGCGGTCGAATGAATGATCCCCCCATTCATTCAGCTCGCCTTTATATAGGGTCTCTAAGTATTCACCCATTTCTCGCATATTGGCGAACGTTCTACCGAGAGGTACCTGGTAGGTTCGAGCAAATTAATGAATGGAGTGACGTCGCTTGCAGATGTTGATTATGCTTGTTGAATTTACTCGTGGGTTCGAGTAAATTCATTTGTTGACGTTCTTAATGATGATGAAAACAATTGCGACAGTAGCTCGCAGAATTATTTGTACATGTAATTATTTGTACATGTAACAATATATTAAAATCAAATAATAGTTGAATCATTATTTATATATAAAACATTAACATTGTCTCTTCGAATATTAATATGTAATTTAATATTATTATATTATGCAACATCACATTATGTTTTTTGTTTAATGTTCTTTGTGTTGTTTTCTGTGTTTTTTTTTAAAGAAAGTGAGACAAAATTTACGTAGGAATAGTGGAAATTGCGCACTTCCAACATTTATATGAAAGACTACATGCTCATCGTGAATATATTTTTTTTTTTTTTGTTATTATTCCCTCCCCTTTTATATAATATGTTATTAGTTATGGACACTTCATTTATAACATGATGGAATGAATGCAGGGAAATTCAAGTATGACCTGAATTGTTTAAAACTTATTTTTCAGTTAAGTTATTAGTGAAAGCAGCTTTATAAATAGTTCTTTTGTAACATCCTCATCAAACGATCGATGATGAATTAGAATACGTTAGCCAAATGCAATTAGAATCGTTTCCTATTTCGTTGGGATGAATTTAGAATTCTAGATATTTGATATTGCTTCTTAATTAGAACGAGCGAATGTTAGCAAAATTGAAATTTCAATTAAGGTCTCTTTTGGGAAAGCAAGTTGTACTCATGTATTTCATATCATCAATGATCATATCTCTATTCAATAAGTCTAATGTTGCGAACAAAAGGCTCAAATTTCATACTGCTGCCATAAATAAAACTGACTTACTTGGGTCCTTTAGTTTGTGTTACTGAATCTAAGGTTCTCTCTGGTTTAGTCTTTCAACTAATTCTTTTAAAACGAATAAGTCGGAAACATCAAAATTAAAAAAAAAAAATTTGAATCTGTCTTAACTATTGTAGCTTACTCTTAACCGACTCGTCAATTTTGATTAACACGTTTTAGATGTATAGTTTATGTGTATGCATGTTTGTGTGATGTTTATTTTCTATGTTTGGTACTCACTATATGGCCGTGGATGACCGCCGGAACTTGGCTCCTGTAATAGTGGAGTACGACCATTGCTCAATTCTTTGGCAGCTGTGGATAAAGTGTAATCCCAACTTGTATCTGAATCATTCTTTGTATCCGTTAAGTTTTCCGGGCTTTGCATACTCAATTTTCAAAGTGCAACATCCTGAATATATGTCGCTCCATGAAAATTGTCACGTGCTCTTGTGCTGATTCAAGACTGTCGAATTCAACCATCGTTTGTACTCCATCCTTTTTGAAGATTACAATTCTCTGCACTTGGCCGTGTGGGTGGCAAATCTTGTGTAGAACGTCCACTGTAATTGGATAAAATGGATTTATAATGGTGAACAGCAAAATATGATTTAGTCTGGTTGTTACCGGTCGCTTTGTAAATTTGCCGCGTTGCTGGTTCTTCGTGTAAGTGAAACCGAATGGTGGAGATCTGAGAATCGAATTTTGGCTGTGCCGTCAGTTGTTTATTTTAGATTCGAGCGTAGAAGACGTCGTGCCTAGCGCTTCTGTTAATCGCGAATAGTACAACTTAAACCGGAACTAGCGCCACGAACAAGTCCCCACATCGGCTGAGTGTGAGCGTACTTTCTTAACCTTATCTAGTCCTCGAATCAAATCAGTACGTAGCCTGTCGTTATCTTGGTGCACTAGTGCCCTGTTGTCTTTTGCTGACGAGCGCTACCTAGTTGTGACTTGACACGGTGGAGTAACTGCAATATCTCAACGGTGCTTCATGTAGATCGTGACATACCGTACGAACGGAAAGTAAATGGGCACGCTATAGGTTCTGTAGTATTTAGTCTTGCTAATGTTGCGTGACGACTCCCTAAGGAAGCTTAAGTTATGTTGAAAACTTATTCCTTCCTAGAGGGAAAAACTTAATACTCACTTTGTTCACGAGATATGTCTTCACCATTGGTCACTTTTCACCGGCACTCACTACTCCACACAGCTGCCATGTGGCTGTCAAAATTCTGTTGGCATCCCACGATAAAATAGACGTGGGATGTGCACTGGTCGCAACCAACGCAAAATGACAAGCCACCTAGCAGCAAAGTGTGTCGGTAGTGGTCACCAGCGGCGTCGCATGATTCATTACAAAGGGTTGGGAAGGTTTTCGAGCAGTTTACTTGTGTAACTGCTCGATTACTACAAGTCATCATCAATAACCAACTCATCTGCCTTTGACAGAAATATCGGACTAAGGCAGGAAGATCGGCTGGCCCCAATTTGATTCAATTTGGCTCTAGAATACGTCATAAGAAAGCTACCCGTCGATACAAAATGTGCGTTCCTATAAAAGTCGACCCACATTGCAATGATTTTCCGTCTAAAATCGTACGAACGAATTCGGAACCGACCTCTCATCGGTTCTAGATGTGCAGTCTGAGTCGTGCCAACGAACGGTATCAATCTGTCAACCAGTGCATGCACCCGTAATCCATTTCGCAGTAGCTGCTTATCGGCCAGCTAGTTCGGAGAGGATTTCGGTCGCAGGTCTTTAAATGGATTACAACATTACATGCCCGTTTCAAACGCGTCGAAATCACAAACATACAGAAAGAAACCTACTTTAATTTATTCCGTATTTCTTCATCAATTCAGTCAATCACAAAAACCTAAATTCAATTTCGCGTTCCCGAATTTTACTGACGCGGTACTGAAAAATATACTACGTTAAATCAAACCCGAAGAACGCTACGCTAAGAAAAAGGCAAGGCAAATGAAGGTACCGCGTACCGCACGCGACGCGAAACCGGCCATCCGCGGATTTTTCAAAACCCTACCCTCTTCGCGGCATACTTTCCATGCACTCCCACTGCCTCTGAAAAAGAAGAGTCGCTGGAAAGGAAAGTCGTGTTTATATTAGCAATTCATTATTTTTTTATTAGTTTCGTGTAAAATATTTTTGTTTAATCTCGATTATTAGCGTCTAGTTTCTGTACAAACATTTCTATTAGCTATATTTTAGTATTACGAAACTTTTGACACATTGTTTTAAATTACAATTCTACTACTCAAATGCAACTAGCCGAAAAATCAGCTACGTTTGAATTCTAGAGGAAAATAAGTTTTCAACTATTTTTTTCTTGACAAGTTTCTTTGATTGTAACATTTTAAAAACAATAATATTGAGTTATTTACTTTAGAATAGAAAATGTCATCACTATTTCAAGGATGGTCAATTTTTAAATAAATTTTGAACACTACAATATCTATTACATTTGAAATGACGTACAATCCCATACTTTTCTCAATAACAATTGTTTTAGAAGGTGTAGCGCTACAGCATAACAACAACAAAAATTCATAAAACGCTGCCTCGACACTGAATGATTTTTGTAAGGCACTTGGTTAATTTCAAACTAAATTTTGTTACTTGTCTAGTATATCTAGATTTAATTTCCTTTCTTGCAGCTCGCCTACGCTGTAACATAGCTTTAGTTACCAGTAAGAGAACACTCTAAAATATTGTTCTGAGAAATCATGAAACTAAAACTAGAATTCATTGAAAGGTTAGATATGAATATTTACGAAATGACTTTCCCTTCATTGGCAATGGACCAGATGATTAAAGTTTGTATGTAAACGTACTAGTAAAACATTCAAAATATTCCCAACTAATTCCCAGAGTACAAGACTTTGAGTGTACTGTTACTATCATCAAAGCAGATGTTAAGTCTGTATCAATTAAATAACTTTAACCTAATTACTATTTGGGTTCTTTTAACCTAGCTACTATCATCTAAGTTCTTAAAAGGAAAATAAGGCGATAGTGAAGAATGAATAATATTTGCCTTAAAATTATAAAAAAAAAAATATGCATTTTGAAAATGTACACTAAATTGTAATCGAACGTTTACATTCGTCTTTAAATAATGAGGAACCAAACTTACTCCGAAATTATCTTCTCTAACAGTGGCCATGCAGTTCAGTCTTCCAAGCGATCCTGTCGAACTTTGATGATTGATAGTTGCTAAAAACGCCTTCTAATGAGGAGGTGGGTGTATTTTTCACTAATGTCGCTAATTTCTTAACCAATGGCCGTAGAAAATTATTGCAAGTTCTAGGAAATATTCGGCTAGCATATGATTTTTCAGCTATGCTTGCTGCTTTGGAGAACCGTCGCGGAAAGTGAATACTGGACGGTTGCCCCAAATTCAAATCAATATTGCTGGCGATCCTCTGTGCAATGCTTAGGAGCTGCGGCTTTGTGTAAGAATCGTCCGCGATACATAAAAAATCCCCCGATTTCTGGTGGATAGAGCTCTTCGTACTTTGAGGCCAAGAAAAGAGCGCCAACGCCTACTAGTTGCAAATATGGTCGCTCTGTTGTCTGTACTTTCTGCAAGTATCTGTCACTTATGCTAATAGTTAAATGCTGTCTCAGGCAGTCATCAAATCTGAAAAGACACTTCATTTATCCAGTCCAAAAGTTCAGCTCGCATTTTTGGGATCACCTCTGTCGGCTTATCCAAGTGTCCTTTGCCAACCGATAAATCGATTTCCAATGGAAATAGGTATGAGTATACGAGTATATCGTTTACATAATCTGACACCACGGCAAATAATTGCTCGATAAAATCTGTAGATTTTACCAATCACCATGCACAAGACCCTGATCTCATTCATGGACGATATTTGAATAAATCATATTTTATTCGACATGGTTCCTGCACGCTGCAATGGCGACACGCAGTCGATACGAATCAATTTTTATAAAGAATGCTCAATAATTTGCATGCAAAATTGTATTAGCACAAAGGGACAAAGGTTGATCTTTGTTTTCTTACCTATTTAGTGATGATCAGATGCCTTAGGAGGTAGGGAAAATTCCAACGAATTTATTTTTTTTGAATCCTCCCTCGAAGAAATTTTAGAAGATGGCCAGATTCGTATACGATCCTCTTGTCAGACACCAGGGCCGTCTGGCCCGTTTGACATTCCCCGACTGAAACTGACGTAGGATGGGAATGCTATCCAAACCTGACGTTAGCTAGAAAGCCATATGGTAGTGATGGGGATGTGTGTTAGTCGGCAGTGGCGTAGGATCGGATCATTACAAGTGGCAGCCTATGACGACGACATTAATATTTTGTCACAGTCGTTAGCAACCGCCAAAAAACTTTCCTGAAACTCAACAGCGAAGCAAAACTTTATAGTAGGGCTACAAATCAATGAGAATAATACAAAGCTCATGACGTGATGCATTCGAGCAAAAATACCTAAAATATTACACTTGACGAATTCAATATCGCAAATTTGGGCGAATTTGTGCATTTAGGCGCCAAAATAACGAGAACTGGTAATGAAAGAGACGAAATACGCAGAAAAATGCAGCTTGCAAATGAAATATTCTAGTCAATTTGGAGGGTGCAACTGTATACACAGGAAAACAAAGATCCAAGTATACAAATCTGTGATATGACTTGTGCTATGCTATGGGTGTGAAAGATGAACCCTAACCTAAGCATCCGAAAACATATTGAACAGCTTTGAAAGATGGGTCCTGAGGCGAACAATCGGAGCGAAGCTAGACGGGGACCAATGGCGAATTCGATACAACCATGAGCTGTATGAAATGTTTGATGAGCCGGAGGTCTCAACGATTGTAAGATTGCGGAAGCTGCAATGGGCTGGCCACATAAATCGTATGGACGAACAACGGATAACCAAAAATATATTCGTAGGGAGAACTGAAGGGCGGAGTCCAGTGGGGAAACCGAGAAAACGCTGGTCTGACTCGGTCGACGAAGATAGTTCATCGCTGCTCGGATTTCGAAATTGGAGGACGCGGTCGATGGACCGAGACAGTCGAAGGCGCGTTTTGCAGGAAGCAAAGACCCGAGAGGGGCTGTAGTGCTACGAAGAAAAAGAAAAGAAGAAAATTTATACCGTATTAACATCTGTCTTTAAAGAAACAAAATAGGCATGCTTGAATTATTATACTTTTGTTACACTCGAAAATTCTAATGACTCGTGATATTCTGTATGTTTGATTTCTTGTATGTTCTAGCATCAGTTTGTTTGTCCGTCTATTTATCTGTCGTATTTGTCTGTCCATCTATCTTTACGGAGCTACAATTCATCGTTCCTTTTAAGCACAACTAAATTATACTTGCATTCAATTTCTGGTTATAATAATCGACCTCCTTTGAACTTTAGTTTTCATTCGTTTCAGACTAACTGCATACCAGCGACCATTTACAACACGAAACTTATTCAGAAAGCACTTAGCAGTTGATTCAGATCCAGATCATAACAAATGCCATGTCTGTGGTAAATCTTTTGCATTTGCTAGCATGCTCAAGGAACATGAAGCTATACATTCGAATCCTGATATCTATAAATGTAAAATCTGCAACAAATCGTGTATGCTTCCACAGTATTTAAAGTATCATGAAATGCTTGATCATACCAATTTAGACCAACGTGAACAAAAACAGAGCGAGAAGTTGTTTTCAAGGCCTAATAGATCGAAAGAACATTTCGCTCTTCATTTCAATGCTGATTTATTGAAGTGCGACACATGTGGGAAGTCATTCAGTAGCATTTCTACTTTAAAGGTGCATAATACTCTGCATTGGAATCCTGATGAATATAAGTATGAAATAAGTAATAAATTATTTTCGCTACCACATAATTTAAAGAAGTATGAAAGGCACCAATATTCCAATCAGGATCGATTTACGTGTGATTTATGCGGAAAGTCGTTCAAAACATGTCGTTCATTCCAAGATCACAAAAGTTTTCATTTGAATTCTAACACTTTCAAGTGTGATACATGCAACAAAGAATTTACATCTTCTATCCTTTTCAACCACCATCAAATTTTGCATGCTAATCCAAGGTCCATCCAATATCAATGTAAAGAATGTAGAAAAATTTTTACAACGGAAAGGAAGTTGGAACTTCATCTACCTCTTCATTCTAACCCTAATTTCTATAAATGTAATTTATGCGGGAAATTATTCAAATTAGCCCTTACATATAACCGGCATAAAGCTGCCCACTCGAATCATACATTTAAGTGTGATATATGCGATAAATTATTTACAAATTTAGACAATTTCGAAGCCCATAGAGCTTTGCATGCGAATCCAGATTTATGTGATCAGGTATTTAAGTGCGATTTATGTAGACAGTCGTTCATAAACCCTCTTACATATAAAGATCATAAAGCTAAACATTCAAATCCCAATATTTATAAATGTAAAGTATGCAACATATTGTTTAAAACTTCAACCTATTTCAAAATTCATAAAGCTATACATGCTAATCCAGATTTATGCAAATGCAATCAATGTGGAAGATCATTTGCTACAGCTCAAGTATTGCAAGATCATCAAGCTCTTCATTCTTCTAATACTGCAACTGATGTGAACAGTCATTCACAATAGTCGGTAATTTAAAAGATAATAAAACTGTACATCGAGTCCGGATCCATCAAGGTGAAATATGCTACAAAGCATTTACGTTATTATAATAGCCAATAAAGCCTTGATACTCAATCCAGAAAAGTAAAGAATGCAAAGTTTATTCACAACTTCGATGGGTTGCCTGATTCATGGTTTTACATAAAAATCCAGACCTTTATAAATACGATGAATACGGAAAATCGTTATCGACAGTTTGTAGACAGAAAGACCACAGTATTAACCAGTCGACCTCCAATTTCTGTACTTCTACAAACATTGAAAATTGAATCATTCTGATCAACACATTCCGAGAATTATTGAGCAAATGAAGTTGGATTAAGCGGTCACATTTCAGTCCAGGCGTGCATATAATATTTTATCAAGATAAATGTAATAAATAATAGTACTATCAAATCTAACTCACCACGGAGAGCTGATTAATGTGGCGAACCGCTTACAAAACTAGTGTATCTCAAGCCTCACAAATCTTCTCATTGAAATTCCGATGTGGACAACAGCCCAAAACATACTTGTACACACAGACGCTAATCCATTAAATTTACCTACACGCGTATGTGGAAAACTGCCAGATGAGGTTTTATATCGGATCTTAGGAAAATTTTCTGCAGTAACATTCATGTTAGTTTAAGGTAAAGTAGAGTTGACTTGTAATTAGTTTTATCATAATAAAAGACAGGGCACGGTCCTTTCATTGTTTTTCTTAATCTCTTGGATTTAATTGACGTGAAGTCTGAGTTGTGCCAACAAATGGTACCAACCGGTCAACCAGTCCGTGCATCCGTAATCCATTTCGCGGTGGCTGCTTGTCGGCCAGCTAGTTCGGAGAGGATTTCGGTCGCAGGTCATTCCAATGGATTACGCTCGATTACATTGTTTCAGCCACCATCACGTGCCCGTTTCAAACGCGTCAAAAATACAACATACGGAAAAGAAACATATTCTTACGTTATTCCGTATTCAACTTTCATTCAGACAACAACAAAAACTAGATTTAAATTCGCGTTCCCAAATTTTCTGTTTCTTTTTCCCGACGCGGTACCGAAAAATCTTCTACTCTAATTCGACTGCGAAATAAATGACTCTAAGAAAAAACTCAAAACAAACTATGATACCGCGTACCGAACGCGACGCGCAACGGGCCATACGCGGATTCCTAGAACCCTACCCTCGTAACGGCATACTTACCGCTCGCTCCCAGTCCTGCTGGAAGAGAAGGGCATGCTGGAAAGGAATTCGTTTTAAATTTTAATACACGTTGAACCATTTTTGTGAGTTTACAAACTAACATTATTGTATCGAGTGAAATGGTTTTTACTTTGAAAATAAATTACAAACAGTAAATTACATCTAATATCCTATGTTTTGTATAAACCTTGGTTATAGACCTCTCAATTATGGTAATTTTAATTTATTTTATGATTTCATTTTAGCTTTGTCGTCTTTAAAATAATTGTCAAAAATAAAAGACCAAAATGATTGCTAATTTAACAGTGAAAAAAAGAGACAACATATCTAATGTGTTATTGACCAAAAGTCGTCACAAAAAATTGATAATTGGCAAACGCAAAAACTGAGACTTTGAACTCAGTAACAAGAAGTTGTTCGTTAATTCTTCAAAAAAAAACCTCATAATCGTGAAATAGGGTATGTAGATCGCAACAACAAAAGGTGTCTCTTTTTAGGGTATTGTAAAATCATTTTACAATGCCCTACTAAAATCGCGTCCTGTCTGTCCGTCCGTCCGTCCGTGTGTCACACCACTTTTTCTCGCAAACTACATAAGCTAGAAACATAAGATTTTGTAAGTAGGTGTAAAGTGATGCCCTCTTCAAAGTTTCATCACAAAAAAAAAATTATATGGTGTTCAAGGGGATCTCCCCATATAGGGAAGTGGCCCCCCGAAAAAAAAGTTTCATCGCATGTAGGCAATATGGGTATCAAATGAAAGGTCTTGATGAGAACTTAAAAGGTCTTAAAATGACAAATTTTGCTTTGAGGGGTGCAGGGGAAAGGGAAATGTACGAAAATTTTGTGTCTCCAACCCCCCTCCCCCCCGAAACTTTGACCCGAAAAATCTGAAAAAAATCACAAATGTGTAACTTTAAGAGTACAAGGGCAACAAATACCTTAGAAGTCGTAATTCGATCAACTTTGTTAATAATAGCACATTTTATAAATTTTACGTGTTTGCCTATAAAAACAAAATGGAACAATTAAATTTCATCAAAACAACAATTTAAGTTTCTTGAAAGCAATTGTATGTGCCCTGAAAATTTCACAATAATCGAAAAATAAACAGCTATGTTATAGCCGATTGAATATTTAACAATTACAACAACTAAAACACGTGATACTAGGGAGGTACACGTTTGCAACGGACCTAGCTACTATAAACATTTTGATATAAATTTTGGAAATGGGTAGTAATATTGATGTATTATCATGACTAATTAAACGACGGAGTCAGAACACTTGAAACAAAATGGCGGCGAATTTAAAAATATTATAACCATAATAATTCTTCGAACTCAATTTATGGAATCTGTATATTAGTCAAGTTTTGATATGCAGACATACTTCAATCTATGATTAATCGAAGCAAAAGACACAAATCTTCGCATCAATTTATGAGCCTACCTTAAAACTAAATGAGAAATATGAGAACTAATCGACAATTCATTTAACTGAAGTTAACTAAGCTACGCAAATGTAAGCTAGCCACTCATAGCCGTCACAAGTCGAACTTCGATCTACGAAATTGTCGCAAATCATTTAAATAAAAATTATGTGAAGTGTTTTAAATTTTCAGATCGTATCCTAACCTATTCCCACACATTATATTTAACTTATTTCAACCCTTCAGCTACTGTTCTCAATTTATTTTACTCAGCGCGTCATTAACTAGGATTTTAATGTATGCAAACGCGTATTTTAAATTGCATGAAATGCTTCTTATAATTCGCTATCTATTAATGCTAGTATGCAAGTGTGTATGTGTTCACCAAATGTATCATATATAGTAAATCGTTCAAATCGGATTGCATACTCACTTCACTTCAAAAACACTACGAAGACGTTGAGACTGTTGTGCGACCGACGATGATTTTTGTGCTAAGGGCTGACTGATCACGTTTACTTTGCTGAGATGAATTCGGGGCAAAAAACGGAGCATTCACACTGCTGTTTCGTCGTGGAGATTGTGGTATAGACTGAGTAGGTGAATCAGGTATTTCTGATGGTGATATGATTCCGCTTGCCATACGACTGAAATCACTTACTACTGAGCTTTTATTATCAGCCGTAGTTGGCTCTAGACTTGTTAGTGAGTCCATTGAGCTTCATCGACTAAAACATCAATGAAGTTGCTTGAGCAGAACTTCAACAACTGGATTTGGTGCAGAGGATGCTACTGCCTCT
Organism: Odontomyia ornata; assembly: GCA_963969285.1. Classification (NCBI taxonomy): domain Eukaryota; kingdom Metazoa; phylum Arthropoda; class Insecta; order Diptera; family Stratiomyidae; genus Odontomyia; species Odontomyia ornata. Next base: position 367,881,567 of record OZ017739.1, on the reverse strand, counting down.
AGACGATTGTCGCTGCATTCGTCCGACTGCAATCCTTTGGTTGCATTGAATTAGAAGCAGCGCCACAACGCAAAAGCGAGAAATGATTCGTTTCCTTCCTCTACGATTTACCAGCAATCGCCTGTTCGGAAGTACAGTTATTTAAAAATATAATCAAATAGAGTTGCACTTACTGTACCCGCGACTAAACCGGGAAGAAAAGATGAGAAACCGACAAGTCTTGGCCACAGGGAACCGGCCTACAGTAGACTCACCGAACCAAATTATCGCACAGCCAGAAACGAAACTGAAGCTGGTAAACTTTCGTCCCATGGGAAGGAAGGCGGTGGCGCATTCAAAACTAGGGCAGAGGCACTTCAATAAAGCTAAATTAAAGATGGGAAACTCGAGAACAACTTCTCTACCTTTCTAATCCTTATTTGCAAAACCATGAGCAAACTCCTTCGCTTAGCTGTAAAAATGGAAATTGCGTAACTGTAACACCGCCTAATATTTTTAATGCACCTCCGACAGTGAAACTTCAACAGAACTCGAGAATGAGCGAAAAAAGAATCACGTGACACTCCCAGACAAAACTGAAGTAGGATGGCAAGTCATACGGTGGCACATTGCATATGTATTAGTGGCCTACTATGGGTCATGAGTGTGGTAGTGAAGTCTGCACCCATCTGGTGTTTCATCCAACGTCATGTTTCACACACATGATCACCTTCCCCTCAGCTGACCAAAAGCGGTTCAGGAACAGCGAGAGGTTAGAGGGTGCGTTCCGATTTCGACTGACTAATAATCGCCAGTGGCGTAGGGCCGATTCATTACAGGTCGTTGTCGTCCTGAAGCTCCTGGAGGATTCTTTCAGTGTAACCAGAACATTTATATTTAGTTCCTAAGAGGGAACCTTACCCGCATCCACTTAATTTATTCTATTTGTGACAGGCAAAGCATGAAAAAATGTTAACATCAGATTTTTTATGCTAGTATGCAAGTGTGTAACAGAGAAATAAAATGAATGCCATCATACCCGTAAAATCAACCATAGAAACTTGTTAAGTTATTAAAATCTATGAACATTAACCGAGAGGAGCATAAAATAGAATTCCCACTGAAATTAATTACCGTCCAAGATATGCTGAACTCTTTTACCATAACGCAATTTATTAAATTTTGATAGTTTGGAAAATAATCAATTTCAAGCATAAATATAAGGCCTGAAAAACCTATTGTCCTGCTAATATGAAATTCAAGAAAATAAACAAAATTCAATAAAGTTTTTTTTATATATTTTAACTGTTTATAGTGTTATTTATTTGTATTTCATTCCATTCATCAACGATTTGTCCAGTTACAAAATGGTAATAATTATAAAAACAAAAACGAGTAGAAGATAATATAGTAACTTGTAATAATTTTAACTACTCTTCGTTCGTGATTTTCTCAAGAAAATCTAAACCGACCTCTCATCCATTAGAGACGTGTAATCTTGAGGCGCATCAACGAACTGTGCCTCTTAAGGCCTACATGTTCGTATGCTCGCGGTCTTCTCCGAGGTGACTACTTGTCGGCCAGCTAGTTCGGAGAGAAATTTCAGTCGTGGGTCTTGACGCGACTACGCCTGAAAACAATCTTTCAGCCAAGATTCAAATACTCTACGACAAGTAAAATTGCCAAACAAGATTAAGGCACTACGTAATCGAACCGAAAATGGATAATGTCAAGCCCCACTCACTTGACGACATACTCAGCTTCCGCTGCTGTTGTCCCTGAAAAAACCACTAACTACTGAAAGGAAAGATAAGGTTGTCTTCTAGCAATTTATGATTGTTTTTATTTTTTCTTTTTTCTTCTTTTCAAGTATACTCATGTATTTTAACAATTGAACATATTTAATTTAAACTGCTTAAAATATCGTTCGAATTATTCAAAAGGCGTCATTTTATTGGATAATTATCATAAAAATAATAAATATGATCAAGAATGATATATTTCTACAAAATATTTGGTGCTTCAAATATGTTAGCATCTTCCTACTAGTAACGTTGGTTTTGATATTCAAACTTTATTTGATAACAGCAAATTTTTCATACGAGTAAAAATTAGTCTGTTGCAAATGGTAATCAATAAATTGTGTCATATGTAAGTTAATTTTTGTGTCATATGTAAGTTAATGATAAAATATCTCGTTGAAGTTTAAACTTAAAAACTATGCTCTATGGTACGTGCTTGGGGTGTGTAAATAATGACGATTGCATTGAAATTTCTTTTGGTTTAACATCCTAATGTAGATTTTCAATTTCTAGAAAAAGTATTAATCCTAGTTAGGCATTTCAAATACTTTTGATGGAATTATGCATATTAATTATTGTGTTTTCGGCAAGATATGCAAAACAATTTGATTTTAATATTTAACAATTTTGATGATATGTTTAGCTAATTTGCCTAAAATCTACTAAACTACTTTATCTTTTTTAAGGCCAAAATATTTTCTATATTTTATATTTTAAGATATGAGAAAAAATATTAGTTCCGTTTCGACAATTATCAATAGTGGCAGGTCAAAAACTAGCCTGTACGATTTTTTTGTTCTTATTTGAGAATAGATAAATATTATTTTCATATACAAGTTCTCATGTAATTGAAAATTCTTCTAATGAAAATGGAATGAGAAAATGATCTTCAGTGCTAAAGAATTAAGAGGATGACATAAAAACTCGGAATCATTCGCAAAATTTGTGTGTTTTTGAGCATTGCAACTTGCGAAACCCAATTCTACTTCTCTTTATTCAATCCCGTAAATCTTTCTTTCTTTCCGTTGATAAATTTATTTTTGTATTTTTGTTCAAACATTTTTTTTTTAACTGAAAATAGAAAAAGACAGCTTCCTTTTAATTTTGTGTATTTTATTTATTTTTATTCACGAAATCGATTTTCGACCGTAATCGTTCGGTCTTCTTCAGCGATTGCTGAATCGCTGAAGAAGACCGAACGATTACGGTCGAAAACGATTTCGAGAATAAAAATAAATAAAATACACAAAATTAAAAGGAAGCTGTCTTTTTCTATTTTCAGTTGGAGTATTTTGTGAAGGCGAAAATGAATTCGATTACAAATATTTTTTTTAAGCCTAGAAATTTTGTTAAAGCCAACGTGTGAGAAAGGAAGAATATTAATCTCTAAAACTATTCCCATGTACACTCTTCAATAGTTTCCATTTCTGCTCTTCAATAGTTTGGGTGAAGTCGCATGATATGTGATTCGCTCAAAAACTGGCCGGCAGAGACTGGCTCGAGCAGTTTTTGGGCTGCTGGGTGGATATCATGGAGTTGGTTTTTGCTCACTCGCCGCGGCGGAAGCAGTTGGTCGTGGTGCTGACAAAGACATATAAACAAATGGACGAGCAACGAGAATCTGTGTACTCGTCCATGTGAGAAGCACATTTGCCACATAAATAAGTTATAAATAACTTACGCTCTCGAAACTATATGATTCCCTCTGCTTCTCCTTCCCCTTTTTTCCCAGACAGGTTTTTCTTTTCTCTCTTCAGAAGAATCGCTTCCCCCACTGACACCCGCGCACACCAACGAAATTTCATTTCAGTTTGAGTATAAACAACAAACAACTCTCACGGAAAAAAGAACGTCAAAGCAAAAGAAAATCGAAAAGAGCGCGAACCACGCTGGAAAATAATGTGTCAAAGCGGATGGAAATTTCGTAAATGTTTAATTAAAACAGTGAATTAAAGTTCCGATTACGTACGCGCGATCTTTGAAATCAAAAACTTTTTAAATGTGAACGTGTTTCGCCGTGAATAGAGTGCTAAATTAAAAGCATATCGTCTCAAACCTCAGCTTCACACAACTTTAGCACAGGTTGCCAAGTGCTTCGGCTCTCACGACCGGTTGCGGATCCAGTTCTCTCTATATCTATGGGTGCTGACTCGTTGATCACGAAATGCAAATGCCAATCAGGGCCATGGAAAATCGGATTTTTTTAAAGTTTCAAAGAAAAGCTTTTTAAGTTTGAGTAAATTCTGAGCCAACGCTTACTCGCCAAACGATCGCTTCATTAATCGAAGTCTACACTGTGAAAAGTGGATTGTGATCAAAACCGTATAACCATAATTAGTGAAACTCTGCGGTTTCTCGAATTCTTCAGGTAAATCTCTTGTTTAAAGAATGCAAATAATTGCAATCCCATATTATACAGATGCCCATATTCTTCCACCTTGAGATCCCGAAGACCGTCTATTGCAAGCATATATTCATCCATTTGCCCTTGGTCGTCATTATGATGAGAACCGTGATTGTGCGAAGGCCGAGAGAAAATTGGGTGCGGGAGTGTTAAACAAACGACAAAATAGTGAACATTTGATATTCCCATAATTATCAAGTGATCTTGTTTCAGTTAATTACTCACCTCGCATAAATCCGTCTGTACATGTATAGTTAAATACCTACAAGAAGATCCATCAGTCAGAAGTTCAGTTAGATCTGTATGCACTTCCACAATAAATAGAGTGTAGAGTTGGAAAACAGTACGGCAAGTACAACAGAGCAATGAGATCGGAATACGAACTAATGGAACGCTATGGAACCAGAAAGTGATAAGTACATTTTATCCATTGCTTTATTATGGAATCGCGTGCATAATTTGAGACAGAGAAGTGACAGAGAGTGCACCAGTGTCTTATTAATTGACCGAAAGTTCAATCAGATAGGGGCACTCATATATTAAAGTTTAGATTGTTCACTGGCCGACTTTGTTTTGCAGAGCGTGAACTTCTTCTTCTTCGCAGCACTACAGCCCCTCTTGGGCCTTCGCTTCCTTCAAATAGCACCTCCAACTGTCTCGGTCCATTGACCGCATCCTTCAATTTTGAAATCCGAGCAGTGATGAAATGTCTTCGTCGACCAAGTCAGACCGGCGTTTCCTCAGTTCCCCCACTGGTCTCCGCCCTTCAGTTCTCCCAACGAATACCTTCTTGGGTATCCGTTGTTCGTCTGTACGATTCATGTGGCCAGACCATTGCAGCTTCCGCAGTTTTACAATCGTTGAGACCTCCGGCTCATCAAAAATTTCATACAGCTCATGGATGTACCGAACTTGCCATTGGTCTTTGTCTAGCTTCGCTCCGATTATTCGCCTCAGGACTCGTCGCTCAAAGGCGTTCAATATATTTGCGGTCTTATCACAGATTTATATACTTGGAGCTTTGTTTTCCTGTTTATGCAGGTGGTCTTCAAGATCGTCAATATTGAATAAAATATTTTATTTGCGAGCTGTATTATTCGGCGTATTCCATCTCTTTCATTACCGGTTCTCGTTATTTTAGCGCCTAAATATACAAATTTGCCCACATTTTTAAAAGGTATTTTTCCTCGACTGCGTCATGAGCTTTGTTTTATTCTCATTGACACACAAAATTTCACACTTGGCGCATACAATAGCGAAAATGTGGGCGAATTTGTGCATCTACTCGTAAGTGCCAAAATAACGAGAACCGCAAATGAAAGAAAAGAATGCAGCTCGCAAATAAAATACTTTATCCAATTTTTACGATTTTGACGACCAGCTGCATACACAGGAAAATAAAGCTCCAAGTCTACAAATCTGTGATAAGAACTGTGTTATGTAGGGGTGCGAAACACGGACCGTAACCCAAACATCCGCAAACATATTGAAAGCGTTTGAGTGACGGGTCTTGAGGCGGATAATTGGAGCGAAACTAGATGGGGACCAATGGCAAATTCGATGCAACTTTGAGCTGTATGAAATTTGACGAACCGGAGGTCTCAACGATTGTAAGACTGCGGAGGCTGCAATGGGCTGGCCATGTAAAACGTATGGACGAACAACGGATTCCCAAAAAGGTATTCGTTGGGAGAACTGTAAAGCGGAGACCAGTGGGAAAACTGAGCAAACGCTGGTGTGACTCGGTCGACGAAGACAGTTCATCGCTGCTAGGATTCGAAATTGGAAGACGCAGTCAATGGACCGAAACAGTTGGAGGCACTTGTTACAGGAAAAGAAGGCCCAAGACAGGCTGTAGTGCTACGAAGAAGAAGAAGAAGTAGCATCTAATGACAAAAGTAAATTTATGTTTTGTTGCGAATTCCGGCGTACCGGCATTCTCCCATTCGCAACTTCGAATTACCTCCGTAACATCTCCACGTTCTTTTGGGCACATATACCTTTTTATCTGTACATTTATTTATTTTATTTAACATTTAAGCCTTCACCTGTAATTTATGGTTATGCAAATCGTCATATATGCAAAATGGAAATAGTTGCGTTTGTCGATATGGATAAGATGTGGGGGTAACGGAATCGAAGTGTATTGAACTTCGACTACGTTACCTTGATGCGGCAGCGGGAATTGGGAATGAAAGGATTACGGGATTGGGTGAGTGAAATGTCTGATTTTAGCTTGCAGAGAAAAGGGAGTTATCTTGCGGTTTTCAAAAATTTTTAATTGGAATTCGTGAGAAAAAGTCTTGATTTAAGATTCGGGAAGTGAGTTTTCTATTCGGGAAGAAAATTTTTTGAATTTGGAGTTTGGAATAACAGTTTCCTTTTTTCACTATATTTTTGGCGGTGACAGAAGCAGTGGTTAGCGATAGTGGAGGGTGGGGAAGAATAGTTTTATGAGGAGATGGAGAAAAGTGTGAAGACAAGGATATTTAGGAAGAAAATGAAAGTTAATGAAAATTAAATTTTAAACGAATAAAGTGGAAAAAGAATAGTGTGAGACGATTTTAGACGAATAGAGTGGAAAAAGAATAGTGTGATATGATAAACTGGTGATTCGGGTATTAATTGAATGATATAATATACAGTTCATCAACAGCTTTATCCGTGCTAAAGGAAGCCATTGTTTGCTTACTATCAGAAATAATTTGTGAGCGACATAGTGTTTAATTGACAGTCTAATTATTCAATTAACTGTGTAGATTTCGCGGCCAGACGAACGGTTTTTTCTCTGGTGAATTTTTTTTCTATTTGAAAACCAAAATCTACGAAAACATAAGAAAAGGGTGAAAGGAACAGTAACTGATTTAACAACTATTTTCATTGAATTATTCGACGAATTCAAGGGGCTGGCACGCGGATTTGTGTTTCACTTTTTGCTGAAGGAAATTCAATTTGGTTTTTATAAGTTTTATTGCCCCCCCCCCTCCAGGCGCAGAGCGCTCCGCAGCTTCAAAAAAAGGGTGAGTAATTATTTTTTTTCTGATTTATTTCCTTGACATTGAATTTTTTTTTCTTTTTTGCGATTTTCATAAATTTTTTTTCTGTAAAAACTTTGTTTTGAACTAATTCCACTAAAAAGGGGGTTTAAATTAATTTACAGAATTTAATGTGTGTTCATATCAAATTATTATTTGTTGTTCTGTATTTTTTAAATACAATTTTTTAAATAAAAAACGGCTATGATTCAATAAAAATATTAAATTTTCATTTCTCAAAAATGACCTCCCCTTTCCCGTCCTTTTAGCTTCGTGCTCGTTTTTATGTGTAGGGTGGTTCAGCTCGAGCAGAAGGTGTCCCGGAAAACTAGCGACAAGACTGAGCGCTAACCATCCCCAGAGTGCCACCTCGGATTACGCATCCCTCTGCTAACTTAATGTCTGCAACTGCGGTGACTTCCGTGGTTGTTACAGTTTTCATGTTTCGATTTAAATAAGCTAACCAATTATAGGAATCATAAATAGTTATAAAATACTTGAAAGGTTTATGAATGTTAGCCTCCAAAAAGTGCGAGAAAAATGAGCGCTTTTAATAGTTTTTTACTTTCGTATCCTCAATCTTGATATTTGCATATTGAACGATAGTCTCAAGTATGTGTTCATCGAGATAGTCATCAGAAGGATCCAAGCCGTGACAGATGGATTTGGGGTGGGGAAACGACACTACTGTCGGGTCGACTGAAGCATGAACATACTGTTGTAACTTTATATGTGCTATGAGGTTTGAATTTCTCCTGATGATGACGTCCGAAGGCGTTGAAAATTTGGGAGTAGAGGAGTAAAATAATTTTCATGACCTGGAGCCTTTCATTATAAAAGGATAAAAATAAAGTAAATATATATGGTTGCTATTAAGTAACGAGTATAATTGTCTAGCATATAATCTTTACGGGTTGTGTCTATAGGCACAACGAATTGAACGAAAGCGGAATACACATAATGATACCCCACGATGATTTGTCTTCTTTCATCAGCATCACAGAGAATATTGGACAGATGACGAGTATTCATTCCACTCGCGACGAAAGCACATCCCTTTGCAACAATAAATTGAAAATTTTACTACAGTCATGGAAACAGGAACATTTGTTAAATACTTTAATCGGTAATGAAATTTGTTGAATATTTTTTTATTTTTAATTTTCACTAATTGATAACCATACAAATTCACTTTCAGCTGAAAATGTTGATATAAATATTTTGAAAATCATAAAAAAACATCATATAGAAAGACTGCTAAAAGATTTTAAATTGGGCGATCAAATACTTTTTGAATACAATTTGGACCTATGGCGCCAGGAGATTGGACTTCCATTGTATGCCTCCGAAGCCGTAAAGTTTTATTCAGTTTCGTCTGCGGCAACAAAAAATATGCTTGAGCAACGACTGCCGCGATCCTCCCTATACTTGGTGCCATCGCCATCGTCATCGAGAAGATCTTCTCCGGAGACTAATTCAAGTTGCCATATTACCCTTTCAAATATTTTGAATGGGACTCATAAAGGGCAAATTATTACTGAATTTTATGATAAAAACAAAAGGCTCAAGGATGAGCACAGGGTGGCTTTGATTAATTTAATTGCAAGCTACTTTGAAGAGAATCATTATCACCTCTCGCTCAAAACTTCATATCGGCTTGAAAAAGAAATTTTGGAACACTTTCCAAGCGAAAAGCAGGAGTTGTATAGGACTGGAAAACGAGGGAGAATATATTCTCGATATTGCAATGCAAAACAAATTATTAAAAAATTGCACCCGATGAAAACATTTAAGAGGGAAAGTGGCTCGGTAAAAATTATCAATCTCAGTGAGTCCTTTCAAAGAAATTGGAACAATAATTTTAAATTCATGATACATATTTACAGGTCCAGAACCAGATGCTGAGTTTTGCATCAAGACTTTACGGTATGATAACCTCTCAGTGCAAGAGTTTGACACCGTATGGCAATCTTGTCGTAATTTCCGTTTAAACGAAATTCACACGATGTCATGCCTTAGCGAGGTTTTAAGTAAATGGCCAGAGTATAAAAAATCTTCTGGATATCGCTTGGTATGCAGTCCTTCATCAGCTGTTGAAATTTTGATTCGACGTGAGTTTTTTATAGATAGACTTAGATTTCAAAGGCCTGCATCCAGAATCCTCCTCAATTATCGATGGATGGGAAGAGGAATCAGTTAAAATTAAAAGCTTTTTGCTGGAAAAAGTTCATGACAAAGGGATACTGTCCACTCTGTCCGGTTTAGATGATACAGAATATAATGATGGTAAGACTAAGATCTTACGGTTGAAGCAAGATTACTATTCGAATTCCAATTTACAGATTACTTTGTTCTTGAACTTCTCCGAAGCGTACATGGTTTCCTGATCCCAACTCAAAGAATTCCGAGGACAGATAATGTCGGCAAAAAAACTTTATATAAGCCAACAATCCGGGACTCGCAAGATGCGTTTGTTTTTGTGGGACAAAGTGTACGGGAAGTGGAGGATCACATCGAGCTTTTAAGCAAGCAATCAGACAATATCCAGCCTCTACTTTTAGTCGTTCGCAATGATTCTCATAAAAAAATTCATAATATCATATTGCTGATAGACGATATAAAACTTGTGTTTAGCTCATTCTTAAGAGCAGTGGATATTTGTTTTAAGTCGTTTTTTGTTTTCAATATCAGTTACCCAATTACATGTGAACAATTTTGGATTTTTTTAGAAAAACATTTTTATAAAGCTGATATTAGTGACAATAAAAAATCGTCCAAAGTTGTTCACATGATGGAAGCTCTACTTGGAACTATTTAAACTTACTGTTAAAATTAAACGTTTCCATGAAAAGGAGTTTATGTTCACCGATATAATTGAATAAAAAAAGTACATGTTTAATAAGTGTTGTTTCAATCAATTTCTTATTTTGCACAGCCGTAAATTATGATGGACTAAAGTTAAACCAAGAACCAAAGCCAACAAGTTGAGTTGACAAAACTACGCTCATGTCAGAATGGTTTTGTGCTACGTTAAGCAAACATAGAATAAATAAACTCAAGAAAAACATTCAAAACTTGCCAACAAAATATACGGGTTGAGTCAAAAGTGTTGATAGTGAAAAAGAATGGGTATTTTTTTGATAAAATTAGGTTTTTTATACAATATAATCTCCCCTACTTCAACGCACTTATTCCAATGATCCTCTAATAATTTCATACCATCTTTGTAATGATTTTTTGGAAGCCCTGCAAAATACTATCCCGCGGCTGCAATAGCTTCCACGAAAAAAATGTTTCAAATACCTGAAGAGCTAATAATCGAAGGTAGCCAAATCTTGTGAATAACGTTGGGTGTTCAAGCAATTCGCACTTTAATTCTTTCAATTTAGCCATCGTCAAAGCACTTGTGTGAAGACGTACGTTGTCTGGATGAAAAATGATGTTTTTCTTCTGTAAGCTGGGTCTTTTTTCACAGACTTTTTAATTCAACTAGTTCAGAGTTAATTGTTTTACGTTTTTCAAGATTATCAAGCAACACAATCCCTTGTGAATCCCAAAAAACTGATGCTATAACCTTTTTCACCGATCGTTCTGACGACCTGTTTTGAAGCTAAAGCTTCAGTCCACTATAAACGTTCTTGTTTTAGTTTAAGATCATGATAGTAAATCCAAATCTCATCCCCAGTTAGAAAACGGTTCACGGGTTGATTCTGCTTAAAATGATACAAATTTGTTTTAGATTCAGTGTTCGTTGAATTATTAACGAATGCAGCACTATATTTCCAAATAGCTATTTAATATGTAATTCTTCGTGTAAAAGGTACTCATTCGTCCAAGATGCCTATGGTATTAGCAATTTCACGCTTAGTTGCACTTGGATCTTTACAAACAATATCATAGACTTGATCAATGATTTCTGTTGTTGTTGCACTTGTCTGACGTCCACTACGTGGTTCATCTTCAACGCTTGTACGACCACGTTAAAACTCTAAAACCCATCGATGCAAATTTTGAAATGAAGCAGCAAATTCTTTTAGCACTTTCACCACTTTTATATGAATTTCTGTTGCTGATAAACCTCCAAAACAAAAATGTTTATCACTGCACAATATTCGGTGTTATCCATTGTTTAAAAATTCACTGACACGTCACCTTAACATGGCATAATGAATTGACAGATCGAAATGAACTTTTGTGTGTGTTCATATGGAAGATGAAATATTAAATTGGTGTATAAATGTTTTTCTGAGTTCTTTGCATTTATGGAGATTATAGCGAAAAGAGTTTGATCAAATGTCCGTAAAAGGCTGCAGCGATGGTCTCTTGCCTCAGCGACAGAAGATGATGGGGTTCGCCGAGATTGGCCATGTCTGAGAACGCGTGAATGTGCTGGCAGGCTAGCATTGCGGTGTCGTGGGGTGGGTTCTTTTCCCCAGCACAAGGACACACTACAAAAAAATTTCGCATTCACAAACTTTCAGATACAAACGCGTAAGAGGTAAAGGTTGAAATTGCTAAAGCAAATGGTAAATAGGGCCTAACGAAAACAGACGGGGCTTGAGAGGACTTCGTCGTTACCGAAGATATTAATGGCCCACATATACGAGTGGGGCATCCAGGTGGAAGCGGTGCCCCCTCGCACCCCCCCCCCCCCCATCCGGATCAAGATCCAATGCAGACATGGCCATATATTTATTATCCATTTAAGTGAAAAACTCATACAAACATAATTTGCATGAATTTTTCCCTTAAATGAAAAATATGAAGATGTTTTCTCAATGAAATTGTTCATTTTCTTCAAGCTTTGCCGAAGCCCAATTGGAGATGTTTCGAATGATCAAGTGGCCTTAGTTCTTGAGTAAATTTGATCTTGTAAACATGCTGGCCAAGATCTTTTCGCAAAATATGCCACAGTGTCGTTTGAGTGATGCCCAATTTTTCAGAACGACGTGGAATCGACTGATTTGGCTTATTTTGAATTGGTGCACTTGCGGCTGCGATATTTCCTTCGCTTCGAGTGGTACGACGTCTTTTTGGCACCGAAACGTCCAATAGTGAAAATTTGAACTTGAACTTATCCACTATAGCACGCACAGCTTGTCGGGTGGGACGATTACTACGGCAGAAAATCAGAGTAAGCGCTCTTAAAGTTGCGACCACCGACTCTGAATTTCACTTTTCGATGGAATATTATTGACAGCTATTCAGAACGTGTCGCAGCTGGGTGGACGGACACACGGCCAAAGCGTGTTAATGATCATATCACCTGGTGGAGTTGCCGATACATTCGATCATGACAATGAGATACTCTAACTATCTCTAAGCGAAGGCCCGAAAGGGTCTGTAGTGCTACGAAAAGAAAAAAAAAGATTCATGAACGTGGACCTGATGCCGATTTCAGAGGTTCGTTATCTTCAGACTCTGATTTCTCTTCGCCTTCTTCTTTCTCGGAAGAATTTTCATCAAAGTCATCATCATCCTCATTGTCCTTACGGTCGGAGTATCGCGGCTGTGAGTTTCGTTCACGTCGTAGAGGCCTTTTCGTTTCACGGTTGTTTTGTACCACATTTTCATTTGTTGGTGTTGTACTATTCACATTATTTCTACGACTGATGATGGGAGCTTCAAAGGATCAACTTTGTCGCACAGCATATCTAGCCCATTTGCATTCCTTTCTTTCTTCAGATAAAACTGCTATTGCGATTCTTTCGTACTTGGCGTAGTTGGGGCGGATTTCGTCTGTTTGTTATGATTTCAGGCGTGATCGTTTCCTCAACAGTGTGTCCCGATCCTGACGACTTTTTTCGTCGTATCGGCTTTGGATTACTTGTAGGTTTCTGAAAAAAATAATTTAAAATTTTAAAAATAAGGCAAATTATTTCAACGTCGCGATTACATATCCTTGTTCCTCTTGTTTTCTCCTTTTATCTACATCATAAAAGGGCGTAGAGAACATCATCAGTTTCGATGAGCTCCGGTTGCAAAAGAACTACGAGCAAGTGAGAGAGATTTGCTTACTTGTTGGTTTCCGAGGAAGTGAGAAAAACAAAAAGGAGTGTACTTGCTGAGAGGCCGTATCGTTATGTGATAAATTTAAAAGGGCTTCTTTGTTGCATAATTGCATTATTCTTCCTCTTAATAGCAAGTGCAAGTTTGTATTTGAGTGTCCAGTGAAATATTTGGCAGTATATTAAAAATATTTGGCCACAATACCCCGTGAGAAGGCGCGCTATAAAAAGTTACACGGACAGGCGTGCGCAAACAAAATGGTCACGCCGTTTCAGATACAGTTTTTTAATCGAGGGTGTTATTGTTTTGAACAAAAGCTTGATTTTAATAAATATCAGAGTATCTATTTTGAATTTTAAGTGTCACTTAGAAACTAGATCACAGAAATTCGATTCCAAGCAGGAATAAAAAGTCTTCTATACTTTGTACCTAACATTTGGCACACTTACGAAAAAATAAACTTAAAAACAAAAAGACAGTACGTATTCAAAAAAACTTCCGTTGGCACCACTAGCCGAAAAGGTAAGTTCCTCGAAGGTACCGTTATACTTTGATTAACAATAGGCTTTCCCCTGCTAGACTTTCGTAGAACGACAATATTGCAATGGAAAATTCATGCTTTAATTTTCTTATTTATGGTCCAATTTAGAAAATAATTTGCTTTCAAACTGAATTTAAATCTTGAGCATATAAATTTTAATAAAATGTGTTGAGGAGTATAGCAGCTAAACAGGAGCCCAACAATCTGAAAATGCCTGCTATTCCGGAAATAACCTGAAAATCAAACATATTTAGAGCTTAATAACACTGAGCTTACTATAAAATTTAGTTCAAATCGAATGAAAATGATGACTTCTGAGCGTTTTGAAGCTTTGGAACTTTAATCAGCAGCAGTTTTGAATTTGGAGAACAAATCTTGTACATACATTTTCTGCTGTATAAATAGCTTTAATCTGAACAGTTTTACAATTTTTCATAAAAATCTAGTGAGCGATTTGGTTGATCAATTTTGCTTGTTGTTTTCGACATTCGAGGGGCCACCATTTTAAATCGGTGCATTTGATTTTGTATGGTTTTTGCAGTGACCCATCGTTGAGTCTAATTTAACCATTGTGGCAAATGCCATTTATATCAGAGATACACTTTGGTCAGAATGAGCATCACAAATTTTTGGTTCAAAATAGTAGCTAATAATGAAATTTTCAACTTCCTTATGTAATGTGACGCCTACGCCCGGGAATCGGAGTGATTCCGATCCCGAACCCTAGCACCCGGCCAGATATGTATGACTTCGAAATGCAAGCAGACTTTATCTTTCGTGCAGCCATCATTGCGCCGAAAATATTTTTCTTCAAATATTTATATTTGTGGAGAAATATTTTCTGTCAATGTGAGCCGCTGAAGTAAAACTCTGATACATTTCGAAGCATATCTATCTGGCAATGCCTCCCACAGTTGCCATCCAAATGTCAAAGAGGCAGAAGGTGTTCGCGGTTAACTGTCCGTTGAGTGAGAAGTCGCGCGAGGGTTAGCGGATTAGCGGTAAGTCCGAAGAAAATTAGCGTGGCGTGAATATATAACGCAAAATAAATTTATCTACAGGAGGAGGTAGTAAATGGGGGACTTGTCGAGCGGCTTGGAGGAACAGATGTTCAATCTACCGCAAGGCCTATGAATACGCGGTCATCAGATGTTTCAAGTGACGGATACAGCAGAGTGAAAGAGGCAGGCGACTTAATTCCAGGTTAGAATAGACATAGTCAAAATAGTGATGTAGCACGTGTAAACCGTTTGATGCCGTACAATTTGACAAGGATATCATAAAGATTTTACGAGAGAAATTCTTTTCTACGATGCAGAGTCTTTCGCCATCAATCCCTGCCCGGTTTCAACCAGAATTCGAACTACTGTTTCAATCAGCGGTTTGGCTGGGATCCATCGGCAAACGATTTGCATCGTTTGGTCAACAATTGCTTTTAATTTGCACCGATAAAGATGAATTAACCCGATCACGGCTTTGTTTGCATTTTATACTCACAATACTACCGAAATATGCAAAACAGAATGTGGATCATCGGTGTGTTGGAAAAGAGTGGATTAATACCGCACTTTCGTGGATGGAAATCACATTGCTTATCCTGTCAGTAATAAACTTCTTTCGTTTTTTAAAATCGGGAAAGAAACCCACATTGACAGATTTTCTACTTGGATTGGACTATATTACGTTGCCTAGTAACAGGAGACGTGATGTTGGTTTCTCATTATTTAAAGACGAATGTTAACGTTCGATTGCAATTTAGTGCACATTTTCAAAATGCATGTTTTTTTTTTGATAATTTTAAATCAAATATTTCTCATTCGCCATTAAGTGTAAGAACTGGTAGTGCTAAACTATTTTGTAATATTATACGTTTATTATTACTCTGACGCAATTTTCTATAAAGCCACAGAAGAAATAAACTATTTCGGTTGCGATGCAACTACTAATTTTGTGTTCGAATGTATTTAAGAATGGAAAGACACCAATATAAAGAAATAAGTAAAAATAGTTTACGCATGTTTTATAAGCTAAAAAGTCTACAACCATTGTGATGAGACGGAAAGAAAATATTGAACATTTTGAGAGACTTGTTGGATCCTTGCACAAAATAAGACGATCTTATTTACATCTGCGTAGCGAACACAGATTATTAACTATCGCTAAATAACAATCTGAAATGTTCATTTAAAGTGAATCAAAAAGGCCTTTTTGATAATTTTATTTTAAATAGATTTTAAGAGATATTTCTACCCAATATAAAATGCAGTTATTTATTTTATATGCTGCTGTGCTAGTTTGTAAAAAAGCTCAAACCTGAACGGAAACCAAGGCCCATTAAAGAGTAAAGTGTTTTTTGTCATAATATGACTAAATTAAAGCTTGATCTTGCGCTTGCTTGCATTTTCACTTAACATATTGACTTGAAATAAAATAACGTTGAAATTGATGGAAAGCGGAAATATTTTTTTTGGAAACGATTAAATACTTTGCTTACTAAACAATAAAATCAAAGAAATCGAACATTGGTTAAAATAATAAAAATAAAAAAAATCAATAAAAAAATACAAAAGATTAAAATACATAAAAGAATTCAACAACATAAAGACGTTAGAAGAAAAAAAAAAAATTTTTTGATTATGCTGTCACAATAACCATTTGATTTTAAAGTTAATGGGTATTTTCCAAATGCATAATGGATCTCAATAAATTACAATTACTCTAACCATGAAAATCAAATGCAAAATAATTGCAAATTAACAAAGATAAATCTGAAGAAGAGGAAACGTACACGTACGTTTATTTACTTATTATTTAAAAAAAAAAAAAAACTCATAGTTTAAAGACAATTTTTTACCATCTATGATTTTTAAAGTGTTTATTTTCAAATAAATTTACTGAATTTAAAAGAAAAAAAAAACTTATTTCCGAAAAGTAATTTATTTTCTGTTTAATGTACTTGGAACTTCTAAACGCACCTGGACATAATAAATACAGAAATAAATTTTTGTTCAGTTTAGAAAAGAAAAAAAAAAAAAATATTTAAATTCACAAGATCCTCAGTTTATAAAGCATAAATGCTTAAAGTAATTCGCGTATATGTTTCCTCCTAATGATTTACGGGTACAATGACTGCAAAAGTTACGTTTTCCCATTATATAAATATTAGGGAATTTTTTTGGATAATTTAAGTGCATGTATAGATAAACATAGATATGCATAAAGTTGCACAAGTTTCTTTAATTTTTTTATGGGAATAAATTTGTCTTTCTCAGCGGATTGAGTGTAGTGAGTTAAGTTTAATATATTGAGCTTTATTTGAAAATTGTATTCTATCCCTAATTTGTCTGTCAAGACTATGCTTTCAGAATTATTACTCTAACTTAAAATAGTTAAGCACCAGTGCTCATAGGGAAATACCTTAGTGTAGGCATTTCTCTTGGATTTATATTCACCATAATTAGTAGAATTACAAGAACGAAAACGCTCATATGTGAATACAGTTAAAAATATGAAAAAAATATTCCTTTCTTTAAATATCAGAAGAGCAAAGGTTTATATTTAAATTATTTTATAGGAAAACCTTAGCTTAATTATTGTAAATGAAATATTTGAAAATTAAAAATGAAGTACTAAAGGAGCCATAAGCCTTTCCGTTCCGCATGCTCTTTCTTTTGCAGCGGAAGTGATGACCGAGGGTAAGTATGTCGTGAAGAGGGTTAGGTTTTAATAATCTGCGGATGATTGATTTCGAGTCGGTTACGGTCCGCGGTACTCTTGTTTGCGCTCGTTTTTTTTATTAGAGTAGGTTATTTAGGACTTGAGGTAGTTTAGCTTGTTTTCTGGTACCGCGTCGGTGATTCGGTAACGCGCCTATGGTTTTAGATTTTGTAGCATTTTGAATTGAGATCTGTGGAGAGATCACATCCAGAACTAACGTAACGTAGGTTTCCTGTTCTGGATGAGTAGTTGTTGACGCGTTTGTAAATCGGGCATGAGAATCGGTGGCTGAGTTACGTAACTCGGACTTAGTCTGCTCGCGTAAGACCCGCGACCGAAACTCCTCTCCGAACTAGCTAGCCTACAAGCAGCCACCACGGAGTAGACTAAGTGTGACCGGACTTGTTGACCTGAAGGGTACAGTCCGTTGTCACTTCCAAGACTGCACGTCTCGAACCGATGAGAGGTCGGTTCTAATTGCGATCAACGAGACGGAGGTAGGAGACCGTTACACTTATTTATCAGGATGAAAGAACTTTACCTAGTAACTTCCAATATTAAATTTCATCAAAATCGGTTGAATAGTTTGGCAACTAGAGGGCTTCAAAAATCTGAATAAATCGAATTTTTAAACCGCCCCCATTTTTTAACCAACTGCTAATGACTACCAAAATTGCAACATCATTAGACCTTGATAACATCTCATCATCTATGGCGCGAGAGCCCATGTCGCCTGCAGGATTAAAATCCTACAATCATCACGGTTCTTCGACCTCATTCGCCAGTTGTTCACTCCCAGCAAGCTTCTGCTGTCAGCGTCTATCGTGTCTCCCCATAGAATTTTCAGTCTTATTGCCGGACGCCTACCTTGATAACATCTACCTAAATATAAAGCTTTTTGTAAGTCCGTTAAAAAAGATGTCTTTTCAATAAAAACCGGTAAAAACTGTGTCTTTCTCTCATAATATAATAAAACCACTTCCTTACAAATTACTAGTCCAATGAGGTTTTTTTATACCAATTCTTCACGAAATATGAGGTTTCGCCTGCTCAAGCAATTTGTTTGCTTATAATTATCAAATATACTACTTATAATGTATTAATTACTCTTGAAACAAATTAAACAAAAAGACTAGAAATGAAATGAAAAATGCACTTGATGGACAAAATGCCGCACGTGAGGACACTACTCAAACAAATACTCCACTGCAAGGATGAGTGGTGCCTGAATTAGATCAGATGAAAGTTCATAAACATTGAGCAGCTTGCAACGAAATTATGTCGCTAACATTAAAAAAACCGCAATTAATTTTTACGTGAGCAAAATGCTCAAAGCGCGCTTTCTTACGGGTTAACACGGATTCTATTGCGTCTTACATTTGACTAATTATTTCCAAAGTCTGTCAGTGATATTAAATAAAATTAATGATTTCTCTTTGTAAATCGAAGGGTCTTTCTATGCCTGAATTGTGTTACTCCTATAAATTATCTATTTCTTAATTTTGTCAGTGTTGCCTTTTTTTATTGATACTTGTGGTTATTGCTTTTTTGGGAGGGTGAATCTTCATTTTCAATGATCATTTTATATCTTCAATTGCTTAATTTAAGAAACTGTCTATTTCAGAATGTCAGACGGACAAAAAACTATCTGGTTGCCAGTTCAAAAGACGAAGGCAGAGCATATACACTAACTAGCACCTGCAATTGAGGAGCTGTCAAAATGAAAAGAGAGGCAAATAAACGTATAAAAGATGGACTAAAGTTTACGATGTGTTGGTTCAATTGCTTGCAAATTCAAGTTTTTGTTTACCATACATATGCACTTTTAGTCTAATTCTTCCTACTCTATAAGTACCGTACGAAATAAAATTTGTTCTAATTGCAGCTGCTATTTAGTAGATATGCTCTGACGAAGGCTCGAAAAAGAAGCCCAAAGGCAGAAACAAGCTGGCACTTTAAAGAGTTTTTTTTGGAAGCAGCAGACGTCTATTGGTATCGAGTTAAATGACGATTCAGAGTGTCCAGTTCCAAATCCAGGAATGAACCAAAACACGGAATCACCAAAAAGCGTACATGAGCTTCAAATGGTCGATATATCCAAAGTGCCAGGAACTAGCACTACTCCGTCACCGAAC
The DNA here is from genome assembly GCA_963969285.1 of Odontomyia ornata. NCBI lineage: Eukaryota > Metazoa > Arthropoda > Insecta > Diptera > Stratiomyidae > Odontomyia > Odontomyia ornata. The sequence goes on along the minus strand of OZ017739.1, from coordinate 367,861,945 downwards.
GAAAGTACAATAAAAATTGACACTATTAGAATTTCATAACTTATCTAATTCCAAATGCATAAATGATTATCGCCACATCATCATATCCCACGGTTCGGCTAGGAAAATAATATGCATAATATGTATTCGCAAGTATTTCATGCAATTTGTAATGCCCATGGTCTAACGTGGTAAGACTACACTGCCAGACAAAACAATAAAGTTATATGCGGTGCGATCCCACGATCTAGCATAGAACATGAAACCGCGAAAATTCAAACATGCTTAGAAGCAAATTTCATCGACGCGTTGCACCATGGGAAGATTGAATTTGTTTGTAATTAAAAATGTATTTAAAGTAAAGTGCCATAATACAAAATATCTATTGTCTCTCAATCACTCGGACTTATCATTTCGAGTTCATACATTGACGACCGTGACAGAACGTTCGACAAACCCGGATGTCGGAGCTTACTTCGAAGCAGCAATCATTGGGAGACGAGATAGAGGGGCTGGTGCGGAACTTCGCAAAGGAAGAGTTAGGAATATCTGCAGCAGTGACAACACCAGCTCAGCCAACTATGGCGGGAATTTAAACGTAACCACGAACTCATCGAGGCAGGCATAGAAAGCTACAAGGAGTCAGAGAATCTACGCATCAATAACTACCACCAAATCGGGAAGCTCATCAAAGGGAGAAGCCACTCAAAGGGAGCTGCCGGTGAAGATGTTATCTATGGTCAACACCTTAAAAATTCTGATGAAGGTGTTAAGACAAGTAATGGACCGCCTTAATAGCAGATTGACATCGCGACAACCAACGCAGTTTTTAAAAATGCAGCGAGCTACCGTGCAGAAACATTAGGAAGCGATTCAAGACAAGCACTTCAGCATTTTAAAATCAGCTGTCGTTCCTAGTGATTACGATGCCGAGGCAATCACGAAGATGGAAGAAGAGGTCGAAGTTCCTCAAATGAGAATTATGGAAGCTGGATCCTTAACCTAACGTCTTCAAGTGCTACAAAGTCGTCAACTCCAACCGTAAAGCTTCCACGGATCCAGTTGCCCAAGTTTGACGGAAGCTACTTGCGGTGGCAAGAGTTTTGCCAGCTGATTGACCAGGTCAACTTAGGACCCGCACAAAAACTGTTTTATTCAAAGGCAAACGTGGAAGGTGAAGCCGAAGCGCTAATTTAGCACCTTACAGTGTGTGACAAAAATTACAGTCCAGCTAAGGAACTCATAAAGGAGCGCTATCAGAATAGATGCTTATTAGTCACCTCCATTATACAGAAGCTCATTTTGCAGCCAAATATTAGCTAGGAAACGGCCAATAACTTGAAGGAGCTACATGATGTTATGCAAGGATGCATTCGGGGGCTCCAAACTTTGGAGGTGAACGTAGATCAATGGGATCCGATTTTGATATTCCTGTTGTTGAAAAAACTGGACAGCACTACACATGTAGCATTCGAGCGTTCGCTTTCTTTGTCAAGAGAGTTGCCATCCATGTACCAATTCTTGCAGTTCCTAGAGTTTCGGTTCCAAGCTATGGGAGCAATAGGTGTGACACCGACCAAACCAAAGGTCTCCAAAATGACCCTAAGGGCAGCGGATAGTGGTTGCAAGATGTGTAGAGAAGTACATCAACTACATCAATACAGCGGTTTTGTAAACCTGAATCAAGCCGACTGGAAAAAACTCGCAAATAAGTGGCAGCTGTGTTTGAGAGCAGGTCATGTGGTAAAAGTGTGCACCTCACAAAGCTGTACAAAATGTGGCAAGCGGCATCACACACTGCTTCACAATGACGCAAGGGGCAACGACGCCATCCCATAGAAATCTATCACGGAAGGCAAATCGCTGGCGGTCAAAGGCGAAGTTGACAACTCATCCTACGTTTTGTTGGCCACAGCAGAAGTTTTCATCATCAATCGCTACAATGAACATTTTCATGCAAGAGTCTTGTTAGACTCAGGTTCACAGCTTCACTTAATCACTGAAAGGTTTTGCACCAAACTTGGTCTCAAAGCAAAAAGAGACAACCATGAGATTGTTGGGATCGGCAACACTACAGAGCAATCTAGACATCGTGTGTTTTTAAGTCTGAAGTCTAACATTTCCAGCTACGAGGCACCACTAGAAGCCTTGGTTACCAGCGAGATAACAACCAAACATCCAACACACAACTTAAACACACCAAATTGGCCAATTCTCAAGAATATTTCGCTGGCTGATCCGCACTTCAATCGGCCCAAGAACATTGATCTTCTTATTGGTGCGGAGCTATTTTGTTCTCTATTATACACTACCAATTCTGCAAAACACTGTGCTAGGATGGGTGGCAATCGGGAAGGTTGATAGTAATATCGATGCAACGAAAAACATGTTTCGCGGCACTTTGACAAGCCTCGACAAGCAGCTTGAACGCTTTCGGACTTTGGAAGAAGTTGAAGAAACGAAACAGAGAATATTAGAAGAAGATAGCCAGTGCGAGGAATTCTTTGAATCTACAGTAACAAGAAACAATAAGGGAAGATTTATAGTTCGATTACCATTCTCCCGTCCACCTTCAAGACTAGGAGAGTCGAGAAACTTAGTAGAACTGATGCTTAGAAGTTTGCTGAGGAAGTTGGACAAAACGATGAACTGCGGGCAACGTACACAAATTTCATAAACGAATATTTGACTTTGGGTCACTTGGAACCCGATCTTGACTCTTCACATCTTGATCCAGCACACAATACCCCCCAGTAGTACCTACCTCATCATAGTGTGCTGCACCCAGACAATACAACCACTAAATTGCGAGTAGTATTCGATGAATCCGCAAAGACGTCGACCAATTTGTCTCTGAATGACATACTGTATACGGAACCTGCTCTGCAGAATGAACTGTTGATCAGGTTTCGCACATTTAAGTAGGCAATGACAGCGGACATACAAAAAATTTTCCAACAAATACTTATTATCCGTGAAGATCAAGAATACCAAAAGATTCTATGGCGAGAGAGTCTGAATGGAGAGCTGAAAACATATTGCATAAAGGCAGTGACATACGGAACCAGATTTGCGCCATACTTAGCAACGAAATTTCTACTAAACTTAGCAGAGACTGAAGAAAAAGGATTTCCGATGGCAACTCAAGTTACACGACGGGACTTCTATGTTGACGACTTGCTTACCGGTATGGATAATCTCCAACAAGCCATCAATCTTCAGTAGCAACTCATTGAAATGTTACAACGTGGTGGGTTCCACTTGCATAAATGATGTTCTAATAACATAACACTGCTGAAACGCATTCCACCCAATAATCGAGCTACAGAATATAATGTCACCGACTCCGATGATACCGACATTGTTAAGGCTCTAGAATTAATATGGCATCCTGCATCGGATCAATTTAACATCAATACCAACGTTTCGGACTCAACGTAGCCAATTACAAAACGAGTTGTTTAGATGTCACAACTCTTTGATTCCCTCGGACTAGTTAATCCAGTTGTCGAACTTGCAAAGATATTCATGCAACAATTCTGGGAATCAAAAATTGGCTGGTGTATTCCAGTCAATTGTTTCTCTATCGAAAAAGCTCCAACAAAGCTGGAAGGATTATAGAGCTGAACTATCAAATTGAGGAGATTAGCCATACCACGGTATATAATGAGATCCACCAAAAAAAAGTGCGCAACTCCATGGGTTTGCGGATACTAGTAGGCTAGCTTACGGTGCTTGTATATATATGCGCACTGAAGACATATATGGAAATTTCGAAACAAAAATAGCGTGGTGAGAACTATGCTACTATTACTACTTGCTCAGCTTATGATGAAGGTCCAAAACTCTATATCGACAGAGATTGAAAGAGTTTTTTATTGGCGTGATTCTCAAACTGTTCTCCAATGGATAGCCTCGCCGTCATCTAAATTTACCACCTTTGTCGGCAATCGGGTGGCTTATAATCAAACTTTGACCGAACCGAACATCTGGTAGTACATTGAATCGGTCAGCAACCCAGCGGATATTGTTTCCCGAGGAATGTTTTCCAGCAAAATATGTTCAAATAAACTCTGGATTGAAGGTCCCAAATGTTTAAAACAACAGCTGCCTTGGTGCTGGCAGCTACTGATAATAACCACGGAAGAACTTCCGGAATTACAAAAGCAAAAGACGGTTTTGATTGCCTCAAGTGGTTCGCAAACCCAAATCATACGACACATAAACCATCATAATAATTTCAAACGCTTACAAGAAACAACCGCATTTATATTACGTTTTATTCGAAATTGTAAACTGCCCAAGGAGAAAAGAAAGCTGAGCAGAAGACCCAGCCCATTGGAAATGAAAGACGCACTCAAGATAATTGTCACCATAATACAGGTCGAAAGCTTTGAAGAAGATCTTAAACATCTACAAACCAAAGAAGCAGTCTATCAAAACAGAAAATTTCGGCTCGTAACACTATTCGTAGATCCAGACGGACTAATACGCGTTGCCGGGCGAATTAAAAATAGTTATATTCCAACGAATGCCCAGCACCTGTTGCTGATATCACCAAATCACGAGTTTACTCCACTTATTTTCAATCATCCCCATCAAAAATACTTGCACGCAGGAGCACTAACACTTCATTATGCGTCACGTGAAACATTTTGGTGCATTAATGGCAGAAGGATGGTATCCAAAACATTTTGGCAATGCATGCTGTGTGCAGGACTTAAACCAAAAACTCTAACTCAATTGATGGGGGACTTACCAGCGGACAAAGTACAAAGATCAAGGCCATGTTGGAGTCGAATTTGTGGTCCAATCCAGGTACACCATAAAATTCGTGGAAAACGTCCAGACAAGACCTACATAGCGCTCTTTGTATGGTTTTCAACAAAGGCTATTCACTTGGAGCTAGTTTGTGACCTTTCATCAGCGGCCTTCATTGGATGTCTTAAGCGGTTCATCGCAAGGCGAGGACGTGCTGTGAAAATCTTTAGCGATAACGCTAAAAATTTTGTTGAAGCAAACATGGAGCTCCAGGAACTCACTTTACCGTTTAATCAGCAGTTTGCACAGATTGAGGATAGCTATGTAGATGAAGGTATAGAATGGTTGCGCATACCGCCACGCTCTCCCCACTTTGGTGGGTTATGGGAAGCCGGAATCAAGTCCGCTAAATATCATTTGAAACGAATGGTAGGATGCGCTTTCCTGACGCATTAGGAACTAAGTACGGCAATCTGCCAAATAGAGGCCGTACTGATTCCTCGACCAATCAGCCAAATGTCACCGGATCAAACTGATGTACAGGCACTAACGCCAAGCCATTTTTTGATCAGCAAACCTTTAACAATAATTCCAGATCCTCAGCTTAACCCTGGATCCATACCTCTTTTAATTCGACGGAAATTGGTGAGAGGTCTTCACGAAGCCTTCTGGCGTATAAAGAATACCTTCAAGACTTGTAACAGACGCAAAAATGGCAAGGAATCAAGCAAAATGTTGAGCCAGGATTACTAGTCATGCTAAAGGAAGAGAACTTCCCACCTCTCAATTGGCGCTTGGGAAGAATAATCAATGTAAAAAAGGGATCCGATGGCAGAGTAAAACTGGTTGAGATAAAAACCGCTACTGGAATGACCTCAAGAGCAATAAATATGATCAGTCCACTACCAAAGATTGAAGAGCCTTCCACAACAGAGAACAACACTACCAACGACCTTCCCCCGAAATATATCTCTGAACTGGATCTCATTGACGCAGTTAAAGGCCAATCCAGGAAAAGAGTAGAGAATGTATCCAATGACTCAGCACCGAAACGAGTACGAAAGTTTCCTCTACAAACCTTACTCTGCTTGCTACTAGTCCTTCCGGTATTGGTATTCAAGGAATCCCTGGTATATATTTCGAGGAAGTCAATAGGATAAAATTAATAAATGGCAGCTGGAAAATAATCACATTTTATGACTTAACAACCTACTGGATGGAATACGATGGTATTAGAAGACATATTCCTAGACTGATCATTATATGTTCTCAATAGGATCAGCTACTCCACATCGGCCAATATTGCAAGACCCTAATACCGCAGTTCGAATATTTGCTCCGCAAAATCGAGCACAAAAACGAGCTTTTGCATCCAAATCAACTACGCACACGAAGAGCACCTCTGAATAGAATAGGCTCAGCTGCTCACCTTTTATTCGGAGTATTAGATGAAGAGTTTGCCACTCGGTACGAAAACGACATCGGCCAAATAAAACAAAACGAAGACTTTTTATTGGAACTTATAAAAAATCAAATAATGATACTTGATTGTACTTCAAACATACTAGCTAAAGGAACAGAACAAATCAACCAACAATTTCATTTCATGAAAACACAGTTTGAACACTTCGCAAACACAACATTCCAAATTGAGACTCTCAGTAATATTTTTAATTCTTTAGCGCTGCAAACAACAATTCTTCTCTCTTACTTTAAAAGCCTGCAGGATGTCCTATTGCAAATTGTAACCAACACATATCAGGGCAAAATAAATCCATTGCTAACAAAGCCTTCACAACTTCGGAGACAATTACGAATCATCAGAGAAAATCTGCCCAAATCTCAAATGCTCCCGGTTTCTTCAGAATTTATAAATAAAATCTACAGCATTGCTACCATGCGTACGAGAATAACTATGAAGCGAATTGTATATGACATGCGGATACCACTCACGTCTGTAGAAGAGTTTCAGCTACTCAAACTTTACGCTGTTTCAACAATTTTGAACAACATTTCAGCATGTATAAAACCTTCCACTGAGTATCTAGGGACCAACTTGAAAGGAGACAAATTCTTTCCATTATCAACACAAGAATACAATAAATGCCTCCAACTATCGGACGTCGAAGTGATATGCCCTCAGAACCAACCTGTTTACACCACACATTCACATATGTACAAATGCGAGACAGCCCTTCTTGCTCACAGGGTTAATTCTTCTGCATACTGCAATGTACAGATTGGTCCACTGACCAATACTCGTACATGGATACCATTAGCTGCTTCCAATAACTGGATATACGTTTTGAAAGAGCGAACAACATTCGATGCCATATGGCAAGGGAGCGTTCGAACTCTTCAGCTGAATGGTACTAGGGTTCTAAAACTAAATCAAATTTATGAACTAAACCATCCAGCAAGTATTGTTACTGGCCACTTGCAATACCTTGATGGCATGAAATTTCATTTTACCCGATGAGCAATCTTTCCGACTACATCAGCCAAAATATGTTATACTTCGCTAATAAAATGGACCTCAATGATATAACAATTGACAAATGGCTATGGGGCCATATCAAGGAGGGTATTGACAAAATAAAACAGGCCAAACTCAACAAGAAATTATCGAAGGCTATTCAACTGTTGAAACAGCTCCACGAGTGTTTCAAGTGGGGGAAGATGTTAGAATTTCATAACTTACCTTATTCCAAATGCATAAATGATTCTCGCCACATCATCATTTCCCACAGTTTGGCTAGGAAAAATAATATGCATAATATGCATTCGCATGTATTTCATACAATTTGTAATTCCCATGGTCCAACGCGGTAAGAACATAGAACATGAAACCGCGAAAATTCAAACATGCTTACAAGCAAATTCCATCGACGCGTTGAACCATGGGAAGATTGAATTTGCCATTGTTTAACTTTGAATTTCCTTCCGATGAAACTGGCCGAAAATTTAATCCTTATTATTACAAACGAATTTTAAGCAATGGAGAGCAAGTTGTGAGAGACTGGCTAGTGTACTCTACTTAAAAAAAAACTGTGTATATTGCTTTTACTGCAAAATTTTCGGTTGCGTGGTCAGTTCGTTTTCAAAAGACGGCTTTAAAAGTTGGAAGTATCTAGTCGAAACTTTAAAAGACCACGAAATTTTCAAAAATCACATTCAGAGTCAAAAATCCTGCCTAGAATTGAGTCAAAGATTAAAGTCTTGTAAAACAATAGATGCGGCTGCTCAAAGGATAATGAATGCTGAAACCAATCATTGGTACGAAGTACTTTTGAGAATCGTAGCTATTACTTAAATGCTTGGTAAAAGTTGTCTGGCATTTCAAGGTACAAGCGACAAACTGTTTGAGCACAATTACGGGAACTTTTTAAAAATAGTTTAGCTGCTGTCTGAATTCGATGCCATTATGAAAGAACATGTTCGTATAGTGCTCAAAAAAGGGGAAACCAAAGCTTATTATCTCGGGAAAAATATACAAAACGAGATAATAGACCTGTTGCATCAAAGTGTCAAATCCCATATTGATAATGAAATAAAAAAAGCCAAATACTATTCTGTAATTTCAGATTGCATTCCAGACGTTAGTAAAGTGGAGCAAATGACTCTTGCAATTAGATATGTTTCAATCAATAAATTTGATTCTCAAGAGATTGAAATAAAAATCAACGAAAGCTTTTTGGGCTTCTTACCAGTTGAAAGGTCCACAGGGAAACAAATGTCTGAAATCATAATCGGAGATTAAAATTGCAGGAGTGCAATCTAGAATATAAAATTTTAATTCACGAACATTCTACGTACCATGCAGTATACACTCCCTCAATCTAGTGGTTAATGATATGGCAAAAGTACCTTGGAAGCTGCTAACGTCTTTAATATGATTCAAAAAATAAATTTATTTTTTTCTGCATTTACTTTTCGATGGGCAGTATTTTTACATGTTCAAGTGTTAACTTTGAAACCCTTAAGTGACACTAGATGGGAGAGTAGAATAGGGGCTTTAAAACCTTTAAGATTTCATATAGGCGATATATATGATGCACTGCTTATGAAAATCAAGAAATTGATAATTTAGTAAGAGCGGAAATTTGGGCTTATTAAAATCTATGAAACAGTTTAGGTTTTTGTGTTCGACAGTACTTTGGTAGAAAATATTAAATTTTATTAATCTAATAAGCAAGCTGATACAAACAAAGCATTTCAATCTAGGATCTACACTTGACCTGCTACAAAACTGTAAAGCATTCTGTAGTGAAAAGTAGGTATAGATGTCCGTAAAGGACTGCAGCGATGGTCTGCTGCCTCGGCGAAGGAAGATGTTGATATCCACCGAGAATGCCCTTGTCTGGGAACGCGTGAATGCGCTAGCAGGCTAGCATTGCGGTGTCGTGGGGCGGGTTCATTCCCCCAGCACAAGATCCCACTACAAAAGAATTTCGCATTCACGAATTCTTGGGTCTCAAAAGAAAGGGCGACCGAAGTCGAAAAATTGTAGGTAACTACAAAGAGGAATGAATTACTTGTTCAAAGAACAAGAAGAAACAAGCCAAAACAGACGGACTTAGGGGAACCAACAAATAAGAGTGGGGCAATCGGATAGTGGTGGTGCCCCCTTGCACCCGCCCAACCGGATAAAGATCCAAAAAATGTTGCAGTGGCCATATATTTCCCTTCTGAGTGGAAAACTCATACAACATAACTTGTATGGGCCTTCCCGTCAAAAAAGAAATACACCGGTGACCAATTTATGTCATAGAGTTATGTGATCGGATCACATAACCCTATGCTATAAAAAGGCACCTTGACTAGAGGCCACTCGACCCGCGAGAGTCCCTGAAACTAAAAGAAACTTGGAGCGCGCACAACGGTTAGCTCATTTTTTGGTGCTAAAAGCTTTCCAACCGGGTCCTGTACCCGGTCCGAAGAACAAAATGAAAAGACCGATTTTACAATTTATCTATTCATTTCATTTATTCCTTTCCGAAGTGGGATTACTTAAATCAAAACAAAACCTTTGAGTCCAAAGCGAGCAAACATCCAAGTGAAACGTAATAACGGAGATTAATACCTGGTAAGGAATTTGGACTTTTTTTCTCCTTTTTGACTTCTATTAAAAAACTACAATCGTTCAAAAATAACAATTTATCTTAAAAATTTGAGTATTCCAAATTTGCCAAAAATGGTATGCTATCATAATGGTTGGTCATTAAAATTTGATATGAAATTTTCGAAACTACAATCAAAAAAGGCATTGACACAAAAAAGAACCAAAAGGGTACTTACCCATCCTCCTCGACAAGCGCTCGTTGATGGGGTGAGTGGTCCTGGCAGCTAATTCGGGCATATGCCGGTATAATATTTACAATATTGAGTATGAAACACTCAAAAAAAAACTAATTTATAATAATTATTGATTTCAAAATTATTATCAGACAATTTCATTGGTTCTGAGATATAATTTAAAGTTTCTTCGTCACTGTGATGTTGGTTTTTGACACATTTAACAATTTCATCGGTTTCCTTGAAAGTTTTGAGTCACTGAAGTCTACATAGGATTCTTCAAGTTGATTGTTTTGTAGGTGCATTGATATATATATATATATATATATATATATATATATATATATATATATATATATATATATATATATATATATATATATATAAATACCTGTATATATATATATATATATATATATAAATACCTGTATATATATATATATATATATATATATATATATATATATATATATATATATATATATATATATATATTTCACGTATATCCTTTTTAATTAACTGAAATTTGACGATCGAGGCTTTTGATCACAATATCCCTCACTCCAAATGTTCTAATAAATATCTCCTTGACAGTTCACAACGTTTCTGAGAATGATTCATCTTATGTACCCAATCAAATATCTAAATAAGGGCAAAATAACATTCAGGATGCCAATAAAACACTCGTTCAATGGCTTTTCATCCATTCAGATCTAGTTCGGGGACGAACAACACAATTTTTGATTTGTTCTCCGGAAACAATGCGAAAATGAACAAAGTCGTTTAGTAACTGATCACGAATATAACGGGAATATTCAAATAAAAAGTTCAACTTTTTAGGAAATTGCAGAGCATCCATACCTGGAACTTGTACCAGAGCAATTCCACCAAAGAGCACTGTAGTCATAACAAATTTTATTTCTTCCGGTACTTATAGCGTAGGTGGAAATGGTACGAATTGAATATACATAGTAAACAAAAACTTATATTCGGGAGAAATTCCATCAACACATCGCAGAATCGCACCACACTCTTCGTTTTTCTTGTCAAGAGAGGACTATACATATATTTTAAATTTCACTTCACTCGTTTGGTTCAATCTCCCACAATTCTAGTTCTTACAACCACAGTTAACACAGTTTCTCCCAAATATTCCAAAACACGGCATTTAATTTAACACTTCTGGTTAAACAATATAAAGTGAAGAAAATTTAGGTACATGAAGTGAAGAAATTGACATGAAGGAAGGAAATGAAAATTTTAAATAGTAGTGAAAAAATAAATTTTATCGAGAAGATAATTGACGGAGAACAATTAAATTTTAATTTGGAGGAAAATTGATATGAGGTTACATTTAATAATAATAATAAGAAGAGAAACTATTCCACAAATTACAATTACAGGGGAAAAATTACATTTTTTTTTTAAATCTGCTATTACAATTTTGGATAGGAGATAGGAGGGTTTTCGAGCAGTTTGCTAGTATAACTGTTCGATTACTACAATTCTTTAAGGATCTTCGATCGGATAAGTTCTTCAATAAAACTTTTGTCGATGCAAGAGAACTAGCTGACGAAATTGACGTTGAGACTGAGTTTGAATCGACAATGCCTCGACACTGCATAAGAAGAAAAAATAAAGGTTTCCCATACGAAACACAAGATGAACCGATCGAAGATCCCAAAGGAAAATATACTCGTACGATAGATTTTTTTACTTTACAATTGATAAAGCACAATGCAATAGATGATAGGTGTGAACAACTTAGTCACCATAGTGACTATTTTCAATTCTGATATAACATATACGATTTAAAAACAAGGCCTAAAGAAATGCTTTTAAAAGACTGTATGGATTTGGAAAGTCTTTTGACTGATGGTGATTCAGCTGAGATAAATGGGGTAGAAATAATAGAAGAAATTTTTGCGGTATCTGTACTTTTAGACAAAAAAGAAAGCCCAAGCAATGTACTGAAATTAATAACAATGTTAAATTTTGCCCCAAACCTGAGTGTTGCCCTGAGAATATTGCTGACTTTACCAATAACTGTTGCAAGTGGGCAAAGGAGTTGCTCTAAACTAAAATTCATAAAAAAATTTTTTACGTTCTACTACTACGCAAAATCGTCTTAATGGTTTGGCTATTTGAGCGATTGAGTATGAAATTGCTGAACAAATAAAATTAAAAGAGGTAATAAAAAAGTTTGCAGAAATTAAAGTGAGAAAGGAAAATTTCTTTTGACTTTAGCGTATAGTTGATGTTACTTTTGTTTTATTGTAGTAAGTTCGTTTTAATTTTTTCTGTTTTGTTCTTCTTATAATGTTAAATGTTTTTTCTAAATATACGTTTTGATTATAACTGAATTATTTGGTTTTTATCTGAAAGAAAATCAAAATTTTAGTTTTTACATGTTTAAGGGGCGGCAATTGGTCTTTTTGTCCAGGGCGACATAACCGGGAAGCTTATCAAATTAGAAAACAATATGTCATCCAATAAATACCTGCCAAAAGAAGACGGCTCTTTAGCCGACACCGTGAATCTTTGGTTTTTATCTGGAATGTTTAACGAGAGTTTCGGCGGCATTTCATTTGTATCCATATAACCACCATTCGAAGCTTTGTAGTGAGCACATGGATAAAATGAATCACTTTTTATACCAGCACGTAGATTTATGAGGAATTGACAACTGGGATGCTTACAGAAATTCAAGAAGTTTTTTTTTTGGATTTGTACAATAAAGTAGAGATGAAGTGTATGGTATTCTTGACTGTTGCAGAAATTGAGCATTTAGAGCCATCATTATTAGTTAAGTAGTTCATGACTTCACCTGCTTCTACAGTTTCATTTAAGAGATTTTTTTCCAAAATAGATTAATTTTTATCGGTCCAAACAAAATTTTAAATGTTTATTACTTACTCCGGTTAGCCAATGATCATTTTCATGAAGATGATACTAAATGTACTTGAAAATAAAATGAATCAAATACAAAGAATCAACGTAAAAACATAATAATTAATGTACCATAGTTTCATTCAGTTGACCTTCTCCTGAATGGTTTCTGGATTTGGTCCCATTAATTATAGTTCTACGATCTTTTTTTACTAGTCTAAGTAGTTTACCTCCTATGTAAACCAAGTGCTGTATAGATTACTTCGTTTTCTACATAACTCTCCCTTGTTGTAAAATTTGTAATGCCAGAACCTACAGTTTACTATCAGAGTAGGTTAGTACTACGTTTAGACGTTGTTACCCCCTAAACAGAGGATACTCCGGTGGGGCTGCTTGATTCCGGTTAGCTCCCCGGAGGATGGGTCGTAGGCACCACTCACTCACCTTGTGGGCCCCAAGAATCGCCGGATAAGTTTGTGGCTCGTCGGAGTATTCCCTCTCGTATATACCTTTTCCTTATTGGTAAGCGCTATTTCGTCGCAGTCGCGTCAGGGATAATTATTATTAGATACTACAGTGAAAAAAATAGAAACTCAAAACGAACACACGGAATACTTACGAGTCGCCTGGCTCTACCGGTTTGAAATCCTTTCTCGAAACCTAAAACTCACTAAAAGCATAGAGAGGAAACTGGAAAAAACGTTCTCCCTAGACCCGGAATTGACCCAGTCTTAGTTGGCCAGTGCTTTCCACATTAACTATGCAAATAATATAATACAGTTTCTTCGAACGAATCCTACCGGTAAAGTCGACTGAGTGTCCACCCCGGCTTTTAAATTACCAAGAAATGTCTTCAGCATAGGAGAAAACAACCTCAATCCGTTTCCTTTCATTTTAAAATTTTTGTTTTTTCCGCGATCTAAATCAATCCGATAATATTACACTTTATCTTAACTCCAAATTTGATCGATTGCACTTTCTATAATTTTTCGAACCATATCGCATGCGATCGTTAATTTAGCTAGCTTATTTACACTAAACCCTACTCGTATGGATCATTTTACAGCAGTTACCCGATTATAATCACCTTCCAGTAACTTACTAAATTTCTGCCACACAGTTTGATTCTTACCACCTCTGCCTGTCCCGGGAGAATATCCAGAGTGAAACGAACAAATGCGTGCCAGTATTTTTGTCATATATTTGCTCCGCCTAAAGGCTCCTTCTTTCGGAACTTCGCCGGTCAACCACCTTCCCAAGTTGAAACCACCGTATTTTTCTTCACCCCCCTCAATTGTTTTAATATTTCACTCTCAGGTGATTTAATTTATGGACGCTACAACTGGCTTTCACCTCAACGACAGTTTCACCCGCCCGACCCATAAAGGGAAAAGATGAATTCAACAAAGTAGTAGGGCAGTTGTCATCTGTCAGAACTAACATTAATTTGTTTTGATAATTTTGAAGTTGAAGTTCATTTAACTTAGTAAGTTGGATTTATTCCTTTCAATTGAATTAAATTGATAATAATTTGATAATAAGTTCATGTCTATCAAGCCTTGCGCCTAAATTATTATTGTTCTCTAATTTGAATGGCTTCAATTTCGGATTCCAGTTTTTTCTTGCATTGTATTCATTTTAATCAACTCACAATTATATGTTTCATGATAAGTCAAAGTCAAAAGCGCTTTATTTAATACTAATCGTTATAATTTTAAAAGAATATAAAGCAAATTCCAAACAATAACAATCAAAAAACAATGGCCCAAATGGCTCTCTAAATTTGTACGTTATCATTAAACACATTTAAAAAAAAAACTATAGCAAATTCAAATCAATGAAGATTCTTACATGTTTTTAAAATTCAATTGGAAAAAGGAGAAAAACCAACCAACACTATCCTAAAATTATTTATAATTAAAACAGAACAGTGAAACTTTGATCCTACACCTAATACGTTGTAACTTAATTCTAATAAAATACAATCAAAAACTTTATCTTAAATTAAAAAATTCTGTAACAATGTTCCTAACCTAAGTGTTTAATCTTATCTCTAACGGAATATAGTAAACATTACATATACCTGACCTATACCTAATTTTTAATAAAAATAAAAAATAACACTAAATGCAGCAATAATGAGCTGAAACTTAAAAACTAAATAACGAAAAACGCCAAAACTGAAAAATAAACACGAATAATTTAGACATTGTCATTCAGCCACCAATACCTGGATTGCGCCGTCTCAACTCGATCAGCTTCAACGAATCTAGCAAATGAGCATCTCCATTGAAATCGTTGGTCTCCTGAACTCAAATTAGGAGGATATTTTATCTTCTTATCGGTGGCCCGTCGATATATGTGATATATGACTGGGACGCCGTCAGAATCAAAAACATATCGATTCATGTCCAAATACACGAATGCTTCTGGAGGAATGAAGCCAGTAGCGAGGCAAGTCGCTATATACCCGTCTGTAGGGTGGAACGGCTGTGAAATCCAAGAGTTTTCACTCACAGTCACAGATCTAGCGATATGATTCCGAAGAAGCTTCAATATGAAGATATCGACCCTGGTCACTTCAGCAGTTTGATAAATTCTTCTGTTCAATATATAATGTTTCCAATTCGTCTCAGGCTTTCTGTACAAACCAGTACATGCACGAAGACATTTCCTTTCGAAAACTCTTAATTTTTCCATAGTACTAGCGCTCTGGTTGTACCAGATCTGACATCCATATGTCAAAACTGGTCTAACCAGTGTCTTGTAACAGATAATTTTGACCTTTTGATCAATGTATCTGGAATGAAAAAGTTTTCGAAGGGCCATGACTACTTTAAGTGTCTTACTGAGCATGATTTCCACATGTTCAGTATAGTACAGATACTGATCGAGATAAACACCGAGGTATCGAACACAGGATTTATGTGGAATCCGTTCAAGACTACCCTCACCAGCCATGATGTGGAAATCTTTCCAATTACGTTTCAGGTCTTGACTGACCCCCTGCAGTGTTGTCCGAAACAAGATTGTTTCACACTTCTGCGCACTGATTTTCATTCGCCAATTGTCAGTGTACAGCTGCACATCATTGAACATTTTTTGGAGATTGCTCTGAACTATTGTAGCTTTTCGGTCTGCCGTATAGATGATCAGATCATCAGCAAACGCTACCAATGATCGCGTTAGTGAGACGTTAAAATCAAAGCCGTTCAATAGCTTGCGAATGAAGATTGAAAAGAGCAGAGGCGCAGTAACTGTTCCCTGCTGTAGACCATTCAAGACCTTGAACTCGCGCATTGTTGTCAGATTTCCATCGGTTACAACAAACGATTTCCCGTATAACATATTACACATCATGGCGACAAGGTGTCTGGGGAACTTGTCCTGAAGGAGTTTAAAAACTAGTTCATCTAACCACACCGTATCGAAGGCTTTCTCCATATCAATGAGACATGCTCCAACACATTATCTATCATTTAGTTTCCAACAGATGTCTGAGGTTACTTTCGTTATTGCATGTGTGGTCGAATGCCTGGCACGAAAACCAAATTGGCAATTCGGCGTCAACTCATATTTCTCAATGTGGGCGTTTAATGCTCTGTTGAGTATCACTTCAAACACCTTGCTGATGTTAGGCAGCAAGCTGATTGGGCGATAGCTTTTCGGGCATGAAGATTCTTTTCCTTTCTTCAAGATCAGAAATACCTTAGCCTTTTTCCACTCATTTGGGAAATATGAATTGCTCAACATGTTGTTGAACAATATGCAATAATTCCTAATAGCGACCTCTGGCAAATGTCGGAGAACTACATTTGGAATACCATCAGTACCACATGATTATTTGTTGTTTATCCTGCTAAATATGAAACACAAGTCTTCATAGCTGACAAAATAATCAATAAGATTCAAGCTCGGTATGAGGTCAGATGTTAATGTTTCATTGAAATGAAGAATTGATTGGCCGTTCAGGCTTGACTTGAAGTCGGAAAATTTTGCTTCAACGACCTCTGAAAATGTTTCATTCCCTCTCTCAGGGTTTGGTAGATGAACCAATTCAAAATGAGTTCCAATCAGGGCAAGTTTATCCAATCCATCACAAATGATCCTGTTTCCATTTCTATCCGGAGTCGTACTATCAATTTCGATACCAGCCCTATCGAGAAGATTTATCTCATCACTAGTGACTTCAAGATTCGATACCTTCACTCGAGACTTCTTGCGGAATATGATATTCACTTTCGCAAACACGCCGTCTGGGTCCTGTGGGCTAATACCCCTCAATTTTTCTGCCCATTGATTGCTAACCTCACTCCTCAAGTATGACCGGATTATGTTCCGGACATTCCTCAGATGTGATTTCAACAAAGACAACGAGGAATGGTTATAGTCCAAAAATCGTCGATAAATATTGTTGACGCGTGTGAGAAGAAAGCTTTTCAATCTTTTCAACATTGCGATGGTTGGTGTTTCATATTCTTCCATATTGTTTCGATCTTTAATCTTGGGAACGACTTTCTTCATCGTTTCCAACGTCAGCTTCTCTAACTTCGACAAATAGACATCTATTTCATCGTTAGTTAGATTCCTGTCATTAGGAACCATTGAGCAAGAGTTGCCACCATCAGAAGGGGGACATTGCTTCTGGTACTCGCGATTAAACATCTTTTGAAACTTTCCCCAGTCTGTTTTTTTGAAATTCAACCGATGATTTTCATGTTGAACTGGAATGAGGAAGAAATCATCCCTGTGATGATTGATTTCCATTACGATTGCGTTATGGTCGCTATCATAAGGAAGCACCTGCAGTTTCCGTTGAGGACTATTAAAGCCGACCCATATAGATTGCACCTGTATTCAATTTGGTTCTCTGTTATCCACGATTTCAGGAATAAACTTCTTGGATTATTGGTAGCGTTCAGCCATGATGTATGCTTGGCGTTCAGGTCACCAGCAAGAATATAATAACTTTACAGCCTGTTCAATTCGAGTATTTCAAACAACGAATTGAGCTCCTTCTTGAGCTTGAGAACAGTTCCACCAGTTGCATAGGCAGAGATAACGAAGAGGTTATCCCCACCTGGCAGTGAGATTTTGATAACGGACACTTCAAGAGATTCAAAGCTTTTGAATTCGACTTTTTCAATATTTTGGAAACGATAGGGTCTCCGAACCAATATCCCGGTGCCACGTCCCCCATCACCTGTCACCCTATCGTTTCTTACGAACTCAAAATCCTTGAATCTCATGGAGTGCCATGAACTGAGGTGGGTTTCGGTGAGAAGCACGATGTCAGGCTTTTGTCTGGCAATGAATTCAAGGAGATAATCACGCCTATGTAAATTAACAATGGAGTTGACATTGATCGAGATGAGACGAATTCTATCCGTGGGAATGTGGCTGGATGACAACTTATTTTGAGGCATTTGAAAGCGCTAAACGCTGAAAAACAATGTTAATTTTCGAATCTTGTTTATCGATTCGCTTCGATAAGGAACTTAATTGCTGATAAATTTTAAGGAGCAGCTTATCATTGCCACTTACATTATTTATTTTATTTACATTGTCTGCTGGTCCTCTCGCAGCAAGTGCAAATGACACCCCGGGCTTGACGAAGTTGGTAGGTGTCACACTGCGGTGTGCTTGACTTTGTCTCGGGGTGACTTTGATACCGGAGGCATCCTCGATATGATGCTGGATGACCAAGGGCACCGCAGTTCACACAATATAGTCTTTATTTTGGCTCCCCCTGAGTCAATTTGCACTCGCCGGGAGCATGAATGTCTTTGCATTTAACGCACCTATATTTCATGGCGCAGTTGGCAGCCGAATGCCCGAATCTTTGACACCTGTAGCACTGGTTGACCTCACTTTTCTGGAGGCGTTCCCACCTCACCACGCGGAAGTTCAAGTACCGTATTTTCTGCAGGGCACTCGAACTACTTTTGCTGGAAATCTGGACTAAGTAGTGAGGCAAGTTTTTGCGCTCCACAATCGATCTCCTTGTAGCAAAGTTTTTAACTGTAATAAATTGTATTTCTGGTGCAGCTTCTTGGAGCACCTGAAGGAGATCGACTGTGTCCTCGCCACAGTCCAGACCCTTCAATAAAAAGGTTTGGTTCTTTTTGCTTTTCGGTGTGTACGTGAAATGCGGAACATGTCCAGAATTTAAGGCACTTTTTGTTGCCTGGAAATCAACCAGCGACTTAGTCCGTATTGTCAATTTATCGGCATTGACTCTTTTTATCTGAAAATCTTTTAGCTTATTTTCGGCTGCCAAAAGCCAAACCATATCTTTGCCCGTTTGCCCAAATACATTGATTGGTGGGACTTTTTCTTTTTTTACATTAATCTTAACGGACGGACCAACAGACGGACCAGCAGACAAACCTTTTGGTTTTTTCACCCGATTTTTAATTTTAAGATATTCAATGAAATCATTATCTAATTTTGACGTTTTACCTGTATCCTCTTCAATGTTCATTGTTTCTTCAAGACCAGCTAGCGCTGCATAGTAATTTCTGCTGTCGTTTACGCCTCCTGCGCTGAGGACATCCTCTTGATTAGCTTCTTCCTGTGGCTTTTTAATTTTCTTGTCTTCGGTTTTTGGGTTTGCTTGTCGGCCTTTCTTGGTTTCGTTATTGAACGTTAACGTTCCAACAAGTGCTTTTAACGATTTAACACGAAGCTTGAGTTCTTCATTTTCCTTTTCAAATTTTTCAACTTTCTCTTTTTCTTGGATCAGCTGTTCGATCTCGATAACCGATAGGATTGTCGGGTTTTCTTCTTGATTCTCGTATTTTCTATTAAGTTTTTTTTTCGCCCATCATCATTGGCGATGGGCATGATCCTTCTGATTGATGGCTGAAGCCATCGGGCTCCTCCATCTCCTTGCTTTCGCAGCGAGACTAGAGGGAATGTTCTCAGACCGGGACTTCCCTTGAACGTATTTCCACTTTTGATATTTCTTCAGTAAATGAATTTCAGGTATTCGATAAATGCTCAAATAATTCGACGGTGATGGTTTTCCCAATAAAATCAAAATTTGCTTTTGACTGGCTCGTAAAAAAATATTGCAATTGTTTGAAACTGACTTTTGCGAAAATTTAATTAATTTTTTTTATGTTTCATGATATACTACTAGTTGCTGCCGTTTTTTGGATGTATTTTTGTTGGGATTTTGCTTTTGAAAGACTTTGAAACATACTTTGAACGAGCAGGTTCATTTTCTTTCCATCAACTTTTTCAAGTAAATATTGGTAAGTCTAAAATGTATTGAGACTTTTTTGTCATGTTTGATTGAAATCTCTTTTATTTAAAATGGATTTTATTTAAGTACATATTGTCCATTATTATCTATGACCTTTTGCCATTTTTTGGGTAGAGCCATTGTTCCATCTGTGTAGAACTTCAGTGGTTTATCGGGGAAAAAATTTGGCTAAGTGATTTTCACAGTCCCTTTTTGAAGTGAATTTCTTTTCATTAAGGAAGTTTTGCAGAGACCGAAACAAATGATAGTCTGATGGTGCAAGGTCTGGACTATACGGTGGATGCATCAAAACTTCCCAGCCAAGATCTGTCAATTTTTGTTGGGTCTTCAAAGATGTGTAAAGTCTAGCATTGCCATGATGGAAGATAACGTCCTTTCTATTGATCAATTATGGCCTGTTTTTTTGAATTGCTTATTGCAATCTGATTCATTGCTGACAGAACAGAGAAAATTGAGTGTTTGGCCAGGTTCTTGCACCTCATGATAGACAATTCCCTTCCCATCTCACCATACACACAGCATAACCTTATTTGGTGTCAATCTTGGCTTTGAAGTCGTTTGTGGTGATTCACCTTTTTTTGGCCATGATCTTTTTCGAACGGCATTCTCGTATCTTACCCATTTTTCATCGCCCGTAATGATATGCTTCAAAAATGGCTCGATTACGTTGCGTTTTATTAGCATTTCGCAAATGGAAACTCGGTCGATCAAATTCTTTTTGTGTTAATTTATGCAGCACCCAAACTTCAAGCTTTTTGTGTATCCAGCCTTACGCAAATGGAAATGGATCTCTTGCCTGTGGCTTTTGATTAAATATCTTGACCATACCCACAACACATTTTCTCACGAGCCTGCAATGCATTCTCACCTTGACCATAGTGATATTGTAAAATATAACGAATTTTTTTCAGAAATTTCACTCATTTTTAAATGAATGCAACTTTTGACACGAATGACGAAATACAAAACTGTCCATATGAAAATTGTAGACTGGAATGTCACCTTTCAAACGCATGCCAGTTTGACTCAATCTGATTAGTATTGCCCGATATATGATAACGAACACCATCTAGTGACAAAAAAGCTCAATACCTTTTAGACTTTCTGGCCTCCAGAATTAATCTCCTCCAATCATCATGGTTCCGTGACTTTGTCCGTCACTTGTTTACTCCCAACAAAAATCTGCTGTTAGCTTCTATCCTGTCTTCTCATCAATTCCTTGTTCTTTCCGCTGGACGTCTACCTTGTGCTCTACCCTTTAACCCTTTAATGTTCTCATGGGTAGCCGATTTTCTTCCATTCTTTCAAAGTGGCCCGCCCATTGTAATTTGCTTAACTTTACGCAAAAGGAAACAGGTGGATCATCAAATAGTTCATACATCTCGTCGTTGTAACGTAGTCTCCACTCTGCTGTTAGCTTCTATCCTGTCTTCTCATCAATTCCTTGTTCTTTCCGCTGGACGTCTACCTTGTGCTCTACCCTTTAATGTTCTCATGGGTAGCCGATTTTCTTCCATTCTTTCAAAGTGGCCCGCCCATTGTAATTTGCTTAACTTTACGCAAAAGGAAACAGGTGGATCATCAAATAGTTTATACATCTCGTCGTTGTAACGTAGTCTCCACTCTGTTCCTTGTTCCACTGGAAAGTGGATTTTTCGGATCACTTTTCAGAGTCGCGTCCATGTTTCAATTCCATATAACAGCATAGGTTTGACTAGTCGTTTATGAATGTGGAGCACTCTGGACTTTGGAATGGAAAATACGGTGAAATATGTTTTATTTGTGGTGTTTTTGCGGCGTCCAATCTCGTCCTTTTCAGCGCTATTCAGGTTGGCTCCAAGTAAAACGAAGCTATTCACACACTAAGGTTTTAGTCGCCTACGATCAGGTGTAGTCGAGCTGGACTTGTCTTTCTCGTTTGTGTCTTGAATTTAGTTTTAGTTTTATTGACTTGTAGGCCAATTAAGTTTGCTTCAGATTCTAGCACCGGAGATTGAACGTGCCATAATATCGATGTCATCAGCATATGCTAGCAATTGTGTGAAATTGGATGTTAGTGTACCCGATGTCTTCCTGATGACGTGTTCTAGCCCAATATTAAAGAGCATTGGGGCAAGTCCATCCCTTTGCTTTAAGCCTTATTCCTTTATGAAGCTGTCCGTTAGTTCACCGTTTACCTTGACCTGGGACTCTATGTTTAGCAGCTTAGCCTTAACCATGCGGACTAGTTTTTTGGTACGCCAAAGTCTAGCATAATTTAGTCGTTGTATGCTTGCTCATTTATTTGTGGTATGCTTGCTTGAAGTCGACAAGGAGTTGGTGCACATCGATGTTATATTCCCAGCACTTTTTGAGTACCTGCGTTATTGAGAACATTTGACCTATTGTAGACAGTCCACTTAGAAAGCCTCACTGATACTCTCCTATATACATTAATAGCACGGCTTTAATTTTATTTTTATGATTTTGCAGAGCCCTTTATAAGACATGGACACCAGAGCGATGCCTCCATAATTTTCCCGCCTTAAATTGCCCGCCTTTTTGTGTGCAGGAAATATTATACTTTTTCGCCAATCCTCTGGTAACTGTTCCTCTGACTTTATTCTGCTATCAGTCGATGCAGAAGGTTTTTTAGACGGGGACACCCGTTCTGGAGTAGTTCTACTGATATTCCATGAATTTTAGGTGCCTTTTTTCCTGACGCCTCCTACTGCTGCCTGCATTTCGTGTTTGGGACCTGTTGCCCTTTTTCTGGAATTTTCATTTTTTCTGGAATTTCGGGAACGATGTGAATAGCTCCTAGAAATATTGCAGATATGTATCTGTTTTGAATTTCGACTGATTGGCCTATATGCTCCTTGTACATTTTTGCAAAGACTCGTTCGTGGATTGAAGCTGTCTTTTAGTTTTTTGATGAAGGCATACGCAAATTTGACTTCATGTAGGGTCATGTCAGAGAATATAGATTAACAAGCCAGATTACCAGTTGATCGGCCAAATTATAAGAGAGGCAAAATGTTTGATCGAAACAAGTGATATACTTGCACAAAATAGAGAGCGCGTTTATCATCATTTGTTTCCATTTGAGATAAAATGTGAAAGCGCTCTTTACTTCGGATTAACGGTTTGCTGTTGTGTTTCTGTGTACGTAGATTTAATAAAAGGAGAATCTTTCGCCCATCTGATCAAAATGAAAGCTCATCGACATGCCTTACATTCAAGCGCCTATGCAGGGCAATACTTGCCGATTCGATCTCATTCTTACAATTCCCAATGAAAGCGTTTGCAAACGTTTATACAAACTCATATTGATCTTTCAAGGTTGAAAATCGTTAGATTGGGAATTCAATCTTTGTGAAGTCGTTTGTTAGCTCATGCACTCTGGTCATGTTTTCATTTATCTGTTGAATCTAGGCGTTGATTGTCACTGGTTTTTTTTCGGGACATTTTTTTGAGCTTCAATTCTTCTTTGGTCTGAGTTGGTCGCTGGATGTATTCTTTGTGCGACAGGTAGCTGTCTGATATTCTAGAGCAAAATTGAATAGCAATGGGTCCAGCCCATCTCCTTGCTATAGTCCGATATTTGTGTCAAAGGCGTCAGTGAGTTGGTTATTGATGCGAACTTGAAAGGTCGTCGACGTCATTGTGTTTTTGGTAAGACGGACCAATTTGATTAGGATAGCAAAGCAAAGCATTATTTGGTACAGTACGTAACCATTAATACTGTCGTATGCTTGTTTAAAGTCAACGAAAATCTGACGTACGTCAATATTGGACTCCCAGCGATTCTCAAGTACCTGCTTGACAGTAAAAAATTGGTCTATGGCTGTACTACTATTGATAATTTGCTTTATTTGCCGGCTATCTACTCTATCGCCTTCTTCACCAAACATTTGTGCACGTGAGTGGAAGAATACTCGCGAGTGTTCGGTTCTCAGGTCCATAATGTCCTAGTAAATGATATCCCGTGTCGCGTGACTTTTGTCAACCGTCGAGCGTTGAGAAAAAGAAAACAAACACGAATCTTGTATGAAAAGGAACTTTATTTTTTAAACCAAGCAAAAGGAACTTTTTATCAAACACACTTCTCGAGACCGCTTCTGAATATCAACTGACTACTTCCAAATGTCTCCAAGTCTTTCATCATCTTTTGTTATTACATATAAATGCTGACTTAATTATATTCTTATGCTACATTGTATCATATTTGATATTTGATGATATTATCAAAATGTTTACTTTTCATGTTCACGATTCTTATAATCAAAATGTTTTAGTTTGCATATTCATGATTCTTCTAATCAACATGTTTACTTTACAGACTCTTTAGTATCAAATTTTATATGGGACCAAGCGTCGGTAGCAGTTGAGGTTTTTGGCTTGGTCATCGTAATTTGATTAGGACTGGCTAATGACGTTACTCCTCCTCCCTTAGTTTCAAGATCGTCCTCGATCTTTGGAATAATGTTTGTAATTTTAAATTTCAAAATTCTACTTTTAAATCGGAAATAGAAAAATAGGATACTCAAAGCAATGATTATTATTATCGTTACGGTTACACCTGTATATGTGTGTACCATCTTTGCAAAATGTAATTCTTTGATTTGTTTAACGTTCTCAAAATGATTTTGTTCAATTTCGTCAAGGGATAGTTTATTAATAGACTTTGAGGGGAGTCCTGGTACAACAAAATTATTTTTATAATGTTTAAATTGGCTCTTGAATACAATATTATTAATTTTTATAGAACAGTTATTGAAATTGATTAAATATTTGCCAGATATTTTCCAAATTCTTTCATCACAATCACTAGTTAATTTACTTTGATTTTTATTAAATAGAACTAATCCAGCATTTATTTCTTTTATGAATTCTTCACCTGTTGAAGTTATACAAGTTCTATTGGTGTACATACATAGTTTACAAGATTTCAATTGTCTCATATATTTTTCGTTATTGTAATAAAATGCTGTTTGATTGATTTTTATGATAGTGTTAGGCTCAAACATAATTTGTTTATTTTGTTTGTCAGGTAAAGGTTCCAAATAATACAAAGGAACAGAAATGATTTCAGTTGGTACCTTAATCGCAAAAAGTAATTCGTATGGGTCCAATTGATTTATCATTAGATTAGATTCTAATAGTTCAAGTTTTAATAGGTCAATTCTATTTTCCAATATTTCTTTGGTGTTAAGTAAATTTCTTGAAATAAATTTCATTTTGGAGGATAAAACATTATCTTGAAGGATTTCTATTTGATCGTGGATGGAATGAAGGTTAGTTAATAATTGGATAAACATTAGGTTTCTTTGGAACTCATTAGTCATATTAATTGTTTGTAATTTATCTCTACGCAAGTTTTTAATTATACTGTCTATCGAGGTTTGGAAGTCTTTATTAATCTGTATCTGTTTTTTCATATTTGTAATTATGGCGTGATTGTTAATATCAATGGTTTTCAAATGATTCTCTATATTTTCTCTATCTTCGTTATCCATGGTTCCGAATAATACTTTATAAATATTTCCAATGGGGTTAAGTAAGCCTCTTTTATTAAGAACTCTAGTTTTGGGGATTAGTGTCAAATATTGAGAATGAATTTCTAAGTATTGTTCTTGAATCAATTTCTTTTGTTCCATGTTAAAGGGGTAAGGCATACCTTTGGTAATTTCTTCTAGGGCAATTGATATTAGGGTCAAGTTTACATGATGTATTATTATGTTGTAATTAGTCACTATATTGACTGGATTGGTTTTAATTTCTATATATCCGAATTCACTTTCAATTTGATCGATCATCAGTTGTGGTTGCACTTGCGACTGCATGGTCTTTATCAGCAAACACAGGACTATTAGGGTGTGAATTTCCATTGTCTGAAATTAGAATGTCCTTTTTAGGTCTTTTGAGTAGTCCGACTGCATGTTTATTAATGTTATATGGGGTTTTAATAAATCTAGGTTCGAGTTTGTGTCTTACTGCTTTATAGTTACGTAGTGGTACTTCTTGTCTAGTTTCTTCGTAATTTTCTCGTTTCTTATTTAATTTATTTATCTGTTTTTCTTTATTTTCTAGCAAGCGATTGTGAATAATTTGTTTATCTACTAAGCCTCTTTCAATATCGATAGGCCGTTCTCGAGTTGTCGAATGGATTTGGCGATTATAAAATTCTATTGTTTCGAACAGTACTTCTTCTATATAAGGGGTTTTTGAATCGTTGCCTATAGTTCTCATTTTTTCTAAAATAGTTCCATGTATTCTTTCAATATCTGCGTTACCTGTGTGGGTATTAGGTTTACAAAAATGTGCTTCTATGTTTTTAGTTATGAAGAATTCTCTGAGTAGGACTTTATTAAATTCATTATCAGCTATTAGTTTAATTGGTCTTCCCAATATGGACAGGAGGAATTTTAGACTTTTTCTAATGTCAATGTTATTGCTAGACGGCAATATAGTTGCTATTGCGTATTTAGAGAATCTATCAATGGCTGTTAAAATTTTCAATTGTTTCATTATTAGGATATCGATATGGACTATTTCTCTGAGGTCTTTAGGGGTTTCAGTTAGCTGAAATTTGGGTTTAACAGGGTTCCTATCATTTTTGGCTAAGTTACATTTCTCACATAAGTTTATATATCTATTAATGTGTTTCTTCAAATTAGGATAATAAATTCGTCGTTTTAATCCAATATAATTTTCATTTATTCCTGCATGTCCAGTTTCTTTTTCGTGGTAGGTTTCGATTATTTTCATTAGACTATCTTCGGATTCGGGCTCAGACAATAGTTGATTAACTTTAATGCAGGGAATTTGTTTTAAATCAAAATTTTCGACTAAAATTTGCTGTAATTGGTTGTATTCAGAATCGCTGAGTTCATTGTAAATTGCGGTCTTCAGAGGTCTAATTTTTGATCGAAGATACGAGGTTGCTTTTTTCAAATGCTCAGATCCTATAATAATTCTGTGATGAAATTTGGTAAAAAGCTTCTTTCTTTTATTATTTGTTAAGATAATCTGCTGTGGATATTTGTTCAAATAGTCATCTTTTAGCGGTATATGTTGAGAGGAGTCTACTTTGGCTGAATGTTGAGTAGGTATTATGGTGTCTGGCGATATATCTTGAAGATTACTAAATTCACTGATGTCTATTTCTTCACTTGGGCTGAGGATTCTATCCTCTAAAATGGTTAACAGATTACATTCATCGTTAATGATGCGGGACAAGTAATCAGCGGGGATGTTGTCCTTTCCTTTTAAGTATTTTACATCCACCTGGTATTCTCCCAACTTGAGAATCCAACGTTGAATACGCTGATTCAAATCTTTACCCTTATATTTTTTGTACAACCATTCGATTGGACGATGGTCGGTATAAAGGTTAAATTTTCTTCCATAAAGATAGGGTCTAAGGTAGTTTATTGACCATACTATGGCTAGCATTTCTTTTTCGATTGTAGAATAATTCTTTTCATGATCATTCAGTGTTCGTGAAATATAAACAATAGGATGTCCCTTCTGGGATAGTATGGCTCCTAGAGCGAAATTACTTGCATCAGTAGTTAATTCAAAAGTTTCGTTAAAATCAGGATGTTTTAAGACGGGGTCAAGGGTTAAGATTTCTTTTAATTTCTTATGGGCTTCAATGTATTCTAGATCATCTAATTTGATTTTTGAATCCTTTTTCAAATATTTAGTCAATGGAACAGCGAGTTTACTATAGTCTTTAATGAATTTCCTATAGTAACCAGTGAGACCTAGAAAAGACTTTATTTCTTTTTTTGATTTAGGAAGGGGAATACTCAAAATTTTGGAAACTTTTTCGGGGTTTGGCTTTATTCCGTTCGGAGTCACCAGATGTCCAAGGAAAGTGGTTTCTTTAGCTAAAAAGTTACATTTATCTATTTGGATTTTGAGGTGGGCTTGTCGCAAAAGTTCAAAGATTTTCTTAATATTTTGTAAGTGTTCTTCGAGGGATGTACCAAAAATCAGTATGTCGTCAAGGTAAACAACGCAAATTTTGTTAATGACTTCTGAAAGGACTTCGTTTATCATCCTTTGGAATGTTGCTGGTGCATTTTTTAATCCAAAGGGCATTCTTAAAAATTCATAGTGACCGTGGGATGTGGAAAAAGCTGTCTTAGGGATATCGTGGGGATGTACTTTTATCTGGTGAAAACCTTTAGCAAGATCAAGAGTGGTGAAGTATTGACTTCTACCCAATTTTTCTAGAACAGAGTCTATGTTAGGTAATGGATATTTATCGTCTATAGTTACAGCATTTAACCGTCTGTAATCGATTGCAAGTCTCCATTTTGGGACACCAGAATTGTCTATTTTCTTTGGTACTATAACTATGGGAGAGTTATAAGGAGAGTTACTGGGTCTGATTATGTTTTGTTCTAACATTTCATGAATTTGTCGTTTTATTTCCTCATCGTGTATCTGAGGGTTTCTATACATTCTAGAGTAGATAGGGTTTTCTGTGGTAGTTTTGATTTCATGTACTACATTGGAGGTAGCACTTAATAGATCACCTTCTTTATAAAACAATTCTTTATATTGTTTTATTAATCCGCGCAATTTTACTTCCTCTTCATTATTTAATCTTTCGGTATTTAATTTTAAATTCTTTATGGGCTCCATAATATTAATTTCTTCGTATTTATATGGGTTCCCTAATATTGGATTTCTGATTCCTTTAATTATTACTTCTTTTGTATTTAGATTAACTTCGGCTTGGAGGGGATCTAGGATATCCATTCCTAATATAGCCTCATACTGCCTGTTGTCAAAGTCAGTGACTTTCCATAAAATAGTAGAATGTCCTCCTAATTCAGGTGGGGTTTTTGTAATGGTTTCTCTTCCTATTATAGTCTTTCCTGCAATAGTTTTTACTTCTATATTTGTTTTTCTAGTAGTTTCGGGATTTGAGTATTTCTCATCTAATATAGTTAAAGGGGAACCTGTATCTACCAGGGCAATCAAGGGCTTATTATTAAGGGTAATAGAGATTAAGGGGAGTTTATTGGAGGTGAGGCTCCTAGAGAAAAATTTATCTCAGCTAGTGTTTCAGGATTATCATCATTAGATCTAGAAGTTCCCTCTATATTTTCAACATCCATTGGGGAGGCAAAATTTTGTCTTTGTGTATTAAATAATCGATGATTGTTTCTAGGCATATTGTTAAAAAACTCATCTCTAAATTGTTGACTTTGAGATCGATAATTTTGAGGGGGTTGGTTTGGATTTGGGTTCGGTCTTTGGGGGTTTTGAGCGTTGCGAGGTAAATTATGTAAAAAGTTGTTTCTAAATTGTTGTGAATTTGACCTGTAATTTTGTGTTGGTGGAAAATTGAAATTTTGTTTAAAATGGTTTCTGGGTTGCAAGAAATTATTATTATTTAAATTATTTCTATGAAAAGTAAATTGCGTTGATTGGTGAGCTCTCGTCGAACGATGATTAATTTCCAGGTGATTTGTTTCCAATAGTTTGGCGTAAGCTTCCGATATATTGTTAACTTGGGAGGCTCTGAGGAAGGCAGCATCCCATTTTTCAATTTTATTTAAAAACACACGTAGGGCTCGGGTTTCGTTGTTACTAGGTGAGAAATCTAACGGTGCGGGTGTTTCCAATCGACTTTTTGTGTTGAGAAGGCTAAGTATGTGTTGTATTTTTTCGTATAGATCTGTGACTGATTTTGACTCCACGGCTTCTAATGAGGCTCGCAAATGCTCAAAGGATTCGGTTACTCCACATCGAAGGATGAGTTGTCGCTTCACGTTGACCCATTCCGTGTTTATTGCTGTGTCTCTGGCGTCTCCAGCGATACCTTGCAGTTTGGATATCAGGACTCCATAGATTGTATCCCGATCTTCTACCGCTGTGAGGCTGATTATCCGTTCCACATTTGTGATGAAATCAGGTAGTTTGTAGGTGCCTTTTCCATCGAAAACCTGGGATCGCTCAGCATGCTGGTATGCTGTTTCAAAAGAGAATACCATTTTGACTATATACTAATTACCCTTTAGCTCTTGATCGAAACAGGATCAGATTTTTTAGTGCTTTATAATAAACTGGCTTCAGTATGGAGCACTTATAACACTTTTATCTGTAGCAGTTTATTCACTTGTTTTGAAGCGTTCAACTCCCGGAGGTCAGAGTGAACTTTAAGGACTGTTTTTATTCTCCTTGACACCAGTCCGCTTCAATTTACACTTGAGAATTCTCGACTTAGTCCTATACCGGTCTCTGCATAGGTTTATAGGCGTTAGTGACTTGCCCCTAAGTGTCTTTGAATTCTCATGAAAGCACCAATTCACTTTTCGGTTCAGGTTCGTTTCACTTTCGGATACTAATTTTTAAGTATCCTACCGACTGCGCCACTTTTGTCAACCGTCGAGCGTTGAGAAAAAGAAAACAAACACGAATCTTGTATGAAAAGGAACTTTATTTTTTAAACCAAGCAAAAGGAACTTTTTATCAAACACACTTCTCGAGACCGCTTCTGAATATCAACTGACTACTTCCAAATGTCTCCAAGTCTTTCATCATCTTTTGTTATTACATATAAATGCTGACTTAATTATATTCTTATGCTACATTGTATCATATTTGATATTTGATGATATTATCAAAATGTTTACTTTTCATGTTCACGATTCTTATAATCAAAATGTTTTAGTTTGCATATTCATGATTCTTCTAATCAACATGTTTACTTTACAGACTCTTTAGTATCAAATTTTATATGGGACCAAGCGTCGGTAGCAGTTGAGGTTTTTGGCTTGGTCATCGTAATTTGATTAGGACTGGCTAATGACGTTACTCGTGCGCATTTTTGCATTCGGGTTCTGGCAGTGTTAACCGCACCCACTTTGTTGCTATTCAGATTGCATTCAAAAAAGTTTGGGATTCGATCATTGGAGCTTCCTGTTGATTGCATTCGGCTAGTTTGGTATTCGATGTGTGGAGTGTCCTGTTGGCAGCTGCTGGTTGATGTCTTGTGTCTTAAGTGTTGACATATACGTTGGTGATGCATACCTGCTGCGATGATTGGTCAACGATTTTGCATCATTGCTGCACAAAGATGAAGCTAAACCTAACTGATTATTGTGCTTATAATTGAATCCATTATACTTAAAATAGTTACTGTTTCATTCAAACAAATGAGTCACTGAACGGGTTGAGGTTGCTCTCCCTTTCGTGTAGTTTGCGTAGATTGCCGCAAAAACTTCGACCAATCGCTTTAATCGAAATGAAAAGTGCAACCAACAACCTAAGAGTGATAACGTAAGAGATCACAAATATAAGCTCGTAATAATATTAATAATACTAATACTTATTAAAACCAATTATGTTGAATACAAAAAAAATATATATTTTTACGATCCGGAAAACACCTTGGTTTTAAAATAAAATCTATTTGAAATTCTGTTGGACATCTAACACTTCTGTATTGAGTTTAGAAATCGTTTGAATGACTTTCCATATAAATTGCACTTAAATCAATCGGGATTGGAATGTGATGTCGCATGCATTTTTAATCTACGAGGAGTAATGAATGATTTCCCGCATTCCTTGCATTTATTTTTGTCTGGATTGGCATGCAATATTTTATGTGCATTAAGATAAGATAGTATTGCAAATGATTTGCTGCATATTTCACACTTATATACATTAGGGTTCGCGTGCACTATTTTATGATCTTTCAATTTAACGGATGTTGTGAATGACTTTCCGCATAAATTGCATTTGAATAAATCGGGGTTGGAATGAAGAGCTACGTGATCTCTAAATGTTGGAGCGCACCGAAATGATATTCCGCATTCTTTGCATTTATATTTATCCGGGTTCACATGCAAAGCTTTATGTGCATTCAAAGTCGAAATATTCCCATATGATTTATTGCATACAGCACAGTTATATTTAGTTGGATTGGAATGAAGACTTTTATGATTTTTTAATATGCAGGCTCTAGCAAAAGACTTTCCACATATATCGCATTTAAATAAAGCGGGATTAGAATGAAGAGCTAGATGAGTTTTTAACGTTTGGGCGTTTGCAAACGATTTTCCGCATTCTTCGCACTTAAATATGTCTGGATTAGCATGTGAACGTTTATGGTTGTTGAAAGTAACGGATGTCATAAATGATTTGTTACATATCTCACACGTATATGCATTGTGATTCGAATGTACAATTCCATGGTCTTTTAATTTACTGATTGTTGTGAATGACTTTCCACATGAATCGCATTTAAATGAATCGGGATTGATATGACGAGCTTCGTGTTCCCTAAATCTCTCAGCTCTTAAAAATGACTTTCCACATTCCTTGCAATTATATTTTTCTGGATTGGCATGTCGAGCTTGATGTGCTTTCAAAGTCGATGATTTTACATAGGATTTATTGCAGAACTCGCAGTTATATTTGTTTGGATTCAAATGCAGATCTTTGTGGTATTTTAATGTAATAGCTCTTGCGAATGACTTCCCACATAAATCACACTTAAATAAATCAGGATTAGTATGAAGAGCCATATGATCTTTCAATGACCGGGCTTGTGTAAATGACTTTTCACATTTATTGCATTTATATAGGTCTAGATTGGCGTGATCAAGCTTCTTGGCGAGGCGTAGATTTGAATGAGATCCTGTAGAGCTTTCCAACAATTTTTTTGTCGCATTTGATTTTTCACGTTGTTTGCATGCAGAAACCCTGGAAAAATTAAAAACCAAGTTAAAAAATTTGAGGTCTTTTAGACGAGAAATTTTATGCAGGCAATTGTTTCGTTATTCAAATATATGTGTGGAAAGTGAAGCATGTACCCTAACAAGTGGCTTGAAAAGGCTCTGCAGGCATTTGAATAGGTATGGGGAAAACCGCACCAGTTTAACCAAAAACTGGTTATTTTGGATCGTAAAATTGGTTTTTCCCGGGGGTTTTTCCTTCCCGGTGTGAACCGGTTTTTTAAAATTCAAGAACTAGTTAAAAACTGGATATAAATGAATAGAAAAATATCGAAGACAAGACATTGGGAGCAAATTTTTGCCATTCCTACTTAGGCAGCATCAATGATGATAGTTACCAGAACAAATCAAATTTCTATGTATGTTTGATTGGATTTTGTTATTAGTTGTTTATGTTTCGTTTGAATGCGGAGGACTTTACAAAGAGCGCGAAGGAAAGCTGGTACACGATACATATGTATTTAGCTTAACAGTAAACTTTTCATGAAATCGAAATTGAAAATGAAAAAAAAATAACCCGGAATCGCTTGTAGAAGGGAAGGATTCCTCACACTCAAACATTAAGTGTGAACGATATCAAAGAACCGCTTCACCCACCGAAATACTAGTAAGATTTTTTTAAAATTGAACGAATTAGCTGATTAGATGTATTAGTATAAGTAAAGTAACGTTAATATTAAGTTATGATAGGGTTAGAAGGTCGTATTCGAGGTAGCCGATACAGCTTTATCGCCACAGAAGCCAACTAGGCTGATAAAAACTGATTATCACTACTGGCGACGGTCGCAACTAGGATGGGCAAACTCACCGGAATTACGGCGCATGAACTTAAAAAAAGCATAGCGATTCCGAGTTACTTAAATTAAAATGCAGAAACAACACTAGCAACACAAACTAGATGAACAAACGTTTAGCTCCTAACAATCAAATTGAACGACTGCGAGAATTTCGTCTTCCACAGTTGTGAAGTTAACGCGGCAATGGCAAATAGTAAAACAAATCAACAACACAAAGCCCAATCTGACAGCAACGAAGTTTCAATGTCAATGAAGACAATTCTGTTTTTGTTTCAAAGATAATGCAGCGTAGCTGCGGGAAAGGAATATGACCAATGATGTCCTACAAAAGGCTGTAAGGCTGAAAAATCGTGTTAAATGATCTGGCCTTGAAGTTAGGTTCTTCATCCCAATTAAAAAATCCGTTGCCAGCAAGGTGATAAAAGACCCAGCGACGAGCGGAGCGGGCCTTTTTGCGGAATCTCTTTTTAGAGTGAAGACGTTGTTAAGTTGGAACGCGTGGTCGACGAGACACCTGCTTTGGATCTTGATTACAGCATTGAAAATTAGAAATATGTCATGCAATTAAAGATAAATCAAAAACGCATAATTAATTCTAAGTAGGAGAAAAAGCACTATATATAAATCATTTTAAGCACGTACTTAAATGGATAAAATGTACAATTATGACAAAGTTACGTTATCTGATAAAAGTAAATGATTTGATAAAAATGGTACATGTCAATCAATTAAAAAAAAATAAGGTTAGGGAACCTTCATTGTATTATACTTGTAAGATAAGTCCAAGTGCTGATGAGAATACCATAAAAGGTCAAGAAAACAAAACTATTTATAATAGACAGGAACAGGTTGTAACACCTACATTAAGAAGGTCAAAACGCATTCGCGACAAATATCGAACAAACTCTTTGTGAAATTAAAAATTTTGGTGGGAAGATGTTGCATTTGTTAATTAATACTGTCTTAGATATGTAAGCTGAATTTGAAAACAACCTAAAGATGTGATGTAAATTGAAGACTGGGAGGTTGGCGGCCTGGTCTACGACTTCCGGGCACAGGAGAATGTAGAATATTGGAGAGTAAACTGTAAGTTAAAAGATCGAAGTCAACCGGTGTTTTTATTGAGGGATAGGGATGTGGTAAAATAAAAAGCAAACGTAAAAGAGACGAGCTAAGACAGCGTTTCACGAGCTAGGACAGTTTGGAGAGCGATGACAAGTTTGGAAGAGATTGGACAGCGTCGGCGAAAAATTATGGTCGAGAAAAAGTGTATTGCGGCAGAATTGAATTCGAGGAAATGTGTATTTCGGAAGAATTGGAACGCGGTCATCATCTTCAACAAATTGAACGACAATGGTGAGGGGATTCCCAAGTAGTTAGGTAGACAAAAATAGTAAGTTGCAACTCTTGCCTTGGTTTCTTTTAAATTGTTCCTTACTGAATTTCGTGAAAATTAATAATCATCACCTGAATCTTATAAAAGCATTTGTATTCTTATATTTCTTTGGTATTTATTTGGAAACTGCATTTAATTAACATATCAGCCAGTCGTCATGTGCGGAGTGGTTATCGGCAGATCCACTTTTGGTTTGCACGTTACAAGTGAAATCTTTCCCGACAGAATTCTTTTTATCTTACAGAATGTAGTTTGAATTGCCCGGAAAGTTTGTATAAAACGTAGTTAAAGTGAAATTGAAATAGAAAGTGCATGTTTTAGAGTACGGGGCAAATATTTCAGTGCAGTGGGTGTATAGGTAGTTGAGTTTAACCGAGTGTGGCGAGTACCCATTCATGTTTTGGGGAAGATTAAGTGCAGACCTTCAAAGTTAGGAAATTGGTTAACTCGTAGCGTGAGGCACCAAATCAACCCCCTCAGTGAATCAACAGTTCTGGGGAGCCTTAAACTCGCTAATTGGCTCCCGAGGGCATTTCACGGTTTGGTGAGTGGCGTGACCTATCCCATCCTCAAGAGTTGGTGCCAGAACGTGCGAGGTGCAAGTGTAACGAGCTGTGGGCTTAGATTTCAATACGTTAGACCCTTATTTTTAACACAAAGATTAAACATCCTTCAGTTAATTTTGATTTAAATAATTGTGGGAGAAAAATCGAAAAATCATTTATACCAAAAGTTAACCAATGTGTTTTTATTTAAGAAATGTGCTAAGACACC
This sequence comes from Odontomyia ornata, assembly GCA_963969285.1. NCBI lineage: Eukaryota > Metazoa > Arthropoda > Insecta > Diptera > Stratiomyidae > Odontomyia > Odontomyia ornata. Next base: position 367,826,038 of record OZ017739.1, on the reverse strand, counting down.
AGCCAGAACGTGCGAGGTGCAAGTGTAACGAGCTGTGGGCTTAGATTTCAATACGTTAGACCCTTATTTTTAACACAAAGATTAAACATCCTTCAGTTAATTTTGATTTAAATAATTGTGGGAGAAAAATCGAAAAATCATTTATACCAAAAGTTAACCAATGTGTTTTTATTTAAGAAATGTGCTAAGAAATAAAAACCGAAAAGCCCGTTTCTTGAAAATGCAAACTGCTTAGGAGAATCTTCAGCTTAGTGAAGGTATATATAGAAGTAGTGTACTCGCTACAACAATTAAATTCAATTTTTTTAAAGAAAGTAAGTGTAGTTTAAGAGTGATATTGGGATCATTGAGTTGTATCGAAGGGTTTATGTTATTTTATATCGCAACTAAAGCAATACAATTTATCTTATACTAACAAAAATATTCTCAATAAACATATATTTTACTATTCTAAATCTAGCATTCGTTATTAATAGATGTCTTTCTAAAAGCTCCTGTTAATAATTTGCTAAAAAATTAAAATAATTTTTAAAATATCTCTTCGAAACTGATTCTAATTATTCGAGCAATTTATCGAATATCTGAATTTTTCCTGCGGAGAGGTCTCAAGAAGTTTAAAAAAGAAGAAATTTTTTTCACCGGAGGCATGGAGGAACCTGACGTCTTTCCACTGCTGGGGGACCCGGGGCCAGGCATTTCAAATGCAACTAATGAAAAAACGATGAAAAGGAAAAACGAACAAGGAAGCTTTGAACAATCTTTGAATATGGGAAGCGTATTACGCTATCAAGCGAAGAACTAGAGAGAGTTACCAGAGAAAACGCAAGAGTTACCAGAGAAAATGAAGAGATAAAACTCCGAATTCAAAATTTGAGGAAATGATTCGTAAATTATCAAACGTCAATCAAATTAAAGTAATTCAGCCACAAAGTACGTCCAGAAAACAAGAAGTTGTAACAAACAAGACGAGCGAAAATAAAATAGCCACGAAAAAGGCTCAACAAACGAAAACACAACACAAGTTGCGAAAAAGACAGCAATCCATGATGCTGATATCATACTAAGCGCGGGAGGAGCAAACGACAGCGCAAATTACTATGCGGTACTTCCTGAGATGAATGATGATATGGATACCATGATAGTGTGCCAAGAAAATATAGGTAATATTAAGGATTCTATTGATAACTTTATCGAATAAAAATAAGAAGAAGAAGCCGAACGATGTGTCTGCTGGTTCTCCTATTAAAAATAATAAAATAACTGAGAAAGTTTCTCCGATTAATGTCTTTGAGCAGCGCGGATGGGGATATGGTTTCATCTATTGGCAGTTGAACATAAGATAGATAATTTCGAAGTAAAGAGAGTGACCGCTCATAAACTAACAATAAAAACAAAATACTGGCTGATTCCAAGCTAGCGAAAGATGCTCCCATAGAGGTACATACAGGAGATGGCGAAATATCGAATAATTCGCATAGGCCCAAAGTTAATTTCGAAATTGAGGACAAAATTTTGTTCATCATATGATGAGGTATATCATATTCTTGACGATAAACTTTAGGAGAATGCAGCGTTTGCAAATTAATTGTTTACTACAGAAAAATCGCTAAAAAGTTGTCATATGTGCTGATATTATTAACACATTCTGGTGGAATTTTTTTGCAAACGTTTAAGAGGGTACAACTCTTGACCTACGTAGAAAATTTTATCACTCTAGCTTGTGTGGTTTGCGAGAAAACTTGCTGTGATGCACGGGCGGACGGACAGAAAGACGAAAAAACAGATCGCGATATTAATAGGGTATTGTAAAAATATTTTATAATCCCCTAAAATGGTCTGTTGTATAAATACTTACAAGTTAAGCCATTAAAAATGTTTCCATGAAAAATATTCATTACTTCAATTGCTACTGACATAGCGAATTGTATTTACCTTCTGATTTTCGGGGGCCATCGTTTTGGATGCTTGAATTTTTTTATACTTTTAAAATATTTCTATCTTAGAGTCTCATCAGTCAATCTGCCAAATCTCATTCAAATCGTAGTTTCTCTCTAGACTGAGCAAAGGCATAACATTTTCAGGGAAAATAGCCACTAAAAATATTAGGTTTTAAATTTTCGACTTCTTTCATTTTCATCCGAGTTTGATAATTTTTTGTTTAGTACAAAAACTACAATTATTATCATCAAAATCTATTGGAAATTATCATCAAAATCTATTGGAAATTTGGCCACTAAAGGGCCACGAAAATCTAAAAAAATCGCATATTTGACTCGCCACCTTTTTGAAACTTGCGCATCTATGCGCACCAAACAGCAAAGCATTTACATCTAATTGTTTTTTATCTTAAATATAAATTTCATTTACAACGAATCAATATTAGGTCTTTGAGATGCCCTTGAAATTTCAAGCTTCAACAAGCCGCCATTTTGTTTTTGGAGGCCTGATCTTTAGTTTTTTTATATAGTTCTTTAGACACTTATAGTCTTTACGAAAAAAACGAATTTCAGTATCATTGGTTGAAAAGTTTGATCACAACTACAATATCCAATGTTTACACGTATTTCGGGAGCTACGGTTTCGTCAGAACAGGAGTCACAACTTTTCGTCCGAGTTCGACTGATTTAGCTGATTAAACAACTTGATTGAGATACTCACCCAATACGCCTTTCCTAAAAATTTTGTGAAAATTGGAGCGAAATTGTGAACTCTAGCATAGTCACGATTTTCGTTATATCCTATATATTATATATATATATAGTATGTCCGAGATATATATGAATACATATGTATATATATGTATATATATAAATATTTATATATACATAATTATGTATATATACATTTATTACATATATTTATATATATATATATATATTTATATATATATTTATATATATATATATATATATATATATATATATATATATATATATATATATGTAGTCAATAACTTTGTTTATTTGATATCCGCAGGCCAATCCTCTTTTTTCTTTAAAAGCCGTCGGGCCTTGCTTAGTTGTGTGAGCAGACGCGTTTCGACTACTTTCCATCCGCTAATTACCCATCCGCTAATTACCCATCCGCTAATTACCTATTCGCTAATTACCCATCCTACGACTATATAAAGTCGCTCCCTTCAACACATCCTTTAGACACTGAAGATGACTCAAAGTAGTCGAAACGCGTCTGCTCACACAACTAAGCAAGGCCCGACGGCTTTTAAAGAAAAAAAATATATATATGTATATATATATATATATATATATATATATATATATATATATACATATATATATATAAGTATATATATGTATATAATTATGTATATATATATATATATATATATATATATATATATATATATATATATATAAACATATGTATACTGTAGTGAAAGGTAGATATAAATATGTCCGTGAAGGACTGCAGCGATGGTCTGCTGCCTTGGCGAAGGAAGATGTTGATATCCGCCGAGGCTGCCCTTGTCTGGGGACGCGTGAATGCGCTGGCAGGCTAGCATTGCGGTGTCGTGGGGGCGGGTTCATTCCCCCAGCACAAGGACCCACTACAAAAGAATTTCGCATTCACGAATTCTTGGGTGCCAGAAGAAAGGGCGATCGAAGTCGAAAAAATTGTAGGTAACTACCAAAAAGGAAAATGACTTACTCAGAGAGCAAGAGGAAACGAGTGAAAACAGACGGACTTATGGAAACCTCGTCGTTACCCGACGATTCTCATGGCCCACAAATAAGAGTGGGGCAACAGGACGGTGGTGGTACCCCCTCGCATCCGTCCAACCGGATCAATATCCATAAATGTTGCCCTGGCTATATATTTCGCTTCTGAGTGGAAAACTCATACAACATAACTTGTGTGAGCCTTCCCATCAGGAAAGAAATATACCGATGACCAATTTATATCATAGAGTTATGTGCGCGAATCGCATAACCCTATGCCATAAAAAGGCACCTTGGCTCGAGGCCACTCAATCCGCGAGAGTCCCTGAAACAAAAAAAAGAAAGTTAGAGTGTGCCCGATGGCTAGCTTATTTTTGGTGGGAAAAGCCTTCCACCGTACCGGGTCCTATACCCGGTCAGATCCGACGGAATGGAAAGATCGACGGTTAAATTTGAAAATCCATTTTATTCAAATTAAATTTTAATGAATTTGAACAATCCACAGCCATTACGTTTGCCGTGCCTGCTTTGGCACAAGTTTAAATCTAATATGCGACAACGATAAAACCAAAAATTCAAGAAAAATCTAGGAATTTGAATTAAAATGTAATTACCTATAAAATTTACCCACACTTAAAATTGTAATTAAATAATAGAAAAAAATAAAGAAATTAATCAAAGATAGTACATGAATTAATTAATTTAAAAAAATTATGTTTAAATATACAAAAATGTAAAAAGAAAGGAAACCCAGCCTCCTCAACGAACGCTCGTGGATGGGGTGAATAAGTCCTGTGAAGTTAATATGGCGTGATAAATTATTAACATTCTAAACAAATTTCTTTCACTATCGCAATCTTGAATTAAGTGCGCTCACACTATAGTGGGTCCTCATACTTCCAATAGACATTATCTAACGGTTACTCTACAAATTCCCCCAAATGCTCGGTAAGGCACGAAATTTCTTCTCTTTTTCCTCTTGCGTTTCTTGTGTAAATTCACTCGAATCTCGCCAACCAATCATTTCCTCCGTCTCCCCGCTCCTTTGGTGAAATTCATCCGTTGAGAATGAAACGAAAAATTATAAACAGCAGCAGCACCGCTAGATTTTAACATAACCATGAAGCAGGTGTTGTAAATATAGTGTTGTTCTTCCATGATTCGCGGAACGCAACGTCACTTACATTAATCTCTATGATGATCCCTAATCGGAACACTATGTACAACATACAACGTGAAATGTTTTCAATGGAGATCACAACACCCATCGCGCAATTCGCTTAATTTCGTCCTACTAACTACACACATAACTGTCAAACCCTTTGCTCAACAAATATTAATGTTACGGAGCAAACAACTCAAGACTCAAGCGATCCTCGTCATAGTTCACGCCAATTTCGAATCCGTTTCCGCAGGCTTCCCGCATAAATCACATCGAATAACTTCCTGGGCGTCCTTAGCTGTCGGTTTTCGCGATTCCAATGCGCAAATTGCCAGGATACTTTTGTTTTTCTCTTCTTAAACTTGTTGTTATCTTATTTTTAATATTTACTTTTCCTATCTTCCCTTTAGATTGTTACTGCACTTTTAAACGCATACATCCAAAAGAAAACGGCGCAAAAGTTATATTCCAAAACGAACTCAAAATTTTCGCAGCCAATCGATCGCTCGGGTACCACTTCGAGATCCAACATTTTCCTTTGTTCCAGACTTCTTTGATTTCTCCTCTGCTAGTTGTTGTTGTTCGTTTTTCCCGAATCAACACTTTTTCTTATCAAGCTAAACTGGAACTAAACACAAAATTCGTTTGCGAAAAGGAAGCTACAAACGTACTAGCAAATCCGAACGAAGCGAAAATTCATGCAACAGTCCTTAGCAGGGTTCACGAAAAACACCAATCACGGGCAAATGGGAATGCACAAACAGTAGAAATCGTCTGCGTAACATGCCCAGAAATTTAAAACGAAATTTTCGACACTCAAATTAATTACAAACTCGTGAAAATGCTTTCCGACGCGTAATTCTTTGTCTCAAACTCTCACCAATCCGCTACCTCCTCCGTTCAATCCACTTTCTTCGTAATTGGGTTCTATATTTGCACCCGAAAAACGGCACCGGTGTTTGTTTCTCTCCATTTCGAACTTACTCCCGACTTCCA